>PVIH01002698.1:0-180844 GCA_004025045.1 Sigmodon hispidus
ACTCTTGAGGGAGGGGGGAAAGAACTGGATTTGGCCAGAAGTGGAGACTGATCTAAGCATTATTGGGTCAGTGGGACCATAGGACTGTCTGCTCCCTGCCCAGGGAGGGGATGGGGAGTTGCAGAGAAGAAAAATGACCAGATGTGTTGGGAGGGGGAAGAGACCTTGAATAAGGATATACAGGGATGGAAAAAAAAATCAGAGGAAAAGAGGAACACAAAGAAAATATATGTGTAGCAATCTTATTTGTATTTCCACCCTTGATAAGCCATGCTTATGATTCTTATCCTCTGTATAGTTATTGTTAACTCTTCCACATTTAAAAAAAAAAAGGTGATTAATTCACCCATTATTAACACAACTTTATATTTTTAGAGTTTTTGGGTTGAAATATTTAGATTAAGAAGATTATCTTACATAAATAAAAACCCTCCAGTTTTCAGTCAAATAGGCAGTTATGTTGAAACCATGAGGAAAGTTGACGGTTCAGCTTTGATACCAACCACATCACATTGACTACAAATAACACATCAACTTTTCCTAAAGAAGGGCCTACTTCCCACAGCTAGACATTATTTGGAGAGAGTGTCCTTGGAACACACAGCTTTAAGTAAAATGTCTCCATCAAAGAATACTTTTAAGAATGAATGATGAATTATTGAGATATTCCCATTGGTAACTTCCAAATTATTTATAGAATAAATGTGTTATAAAGCAAAACTGGCAGCCATTATCCTCATTTTGATGTGCTATTATCAGAAACTTAAGTGCTGTTAATAGCAATTAAAACTTTCACTTTCATTGAACTGGAACTCATTATTATAGACACACAGTTTATTCTGTGTATCTTCTTCCTGTCCTATGATGGTCTTATTTATACATGATGTTTAGTCTGCTTGCCAAAGCCAAACATATTCTTGGACACTAATTGTCTTTGCCCTTTGTCTATATGTGCTATCTTTCATTATGTTATATTTATTGGGATTTAAGAAAGTTCACAAGCCACACTTTCTAACCTGGTTTGTAGTATTTTGTTCTCTATCTTGTCTTTCTCTTTTCAGAATTGTTTGGCTAATGTGAAGTAATCAAGCTACATTACAGTAGAAATATATACTCCCAAATGAGTTTATAGAATTTGGTATCTCCCATTCTGACATGCATGTAAGATAAAATTTCTGATAAAATTTTCAAAATTTCAACTATAAAATTATTTAGCTTGTATTCAGCTAATTTTAGCATTCTTATCTACTGATGTTGAGATGACTTCCAGTTCTATCCCTGACTTGAACAACAGTACCTTTAATATTGAAAATTTCTGCAGAAATTTTTATTGAAATAGTTTTCATGCTTATAATTTGATCATATTCTTTCATCTCCTTCAAGGTCCTCCTGACCTTATTGCCTTAGTCACTTTTCTATTTCTGTGAAGAGACACAATGACCACTGCAACTTTTATAAAAGAAGGCATTTGGTTGAGTGCTTGCTTACAGCTTTAGAGATTTAGTCTTTTATTATCATGGTGAGGAGCAATACAACAAGTAGGCAGAAACAGTGCTGGAGAAGTAGTTGTAAATTCTACATACAGAATCATAGGCAGTAGGAAGAGAGAGACATTAGGCCTGCCTGAAGTTTTTAAACCTCAAAGCCCAACACCACTTCCTCTAACAAGGCCACATGTACTACAACAAAATAACACCTAATTCTTCTCAAATAGTGCCACTCTCAGATGAAAATGTTATAACATTCATGAGCCTATGGGAGTCATTTTTATTTCAACCACCATTCTCCCTATCCACCATATTCTCTCTCACACATACCTCAAAATTACAAAACAGCAAGAAAACACAAATAAGAAAACCAATAAGCTAAGGGAGGTTATTTTTCTCCACAACTATAGTTACTAGTCTAAAAGATTTGGTTATACTGAAGTTGAAGTTCATTTTTTTTATTTATGATTTTAAGAACTTTTAATCCTACAGAAACATTCTGACCTGAAAGATATTGAGATTTGTTTTATATGTTCAGAATTAATTTTTACATTTTTGTATGCCTTAAATCATCATTAAAATTGAAAAAAAAATTGAAGGTTGAAGTCAGGGTATCTGTCAGTTTTTTTCTATAAAAACAATATTATTAAGGCAACTAATAAAATAAAACAGTTAATTTTTGTTCTCATTGTTCTAGAGGGTCAGAGGCTGTGATCATCATAGTTGGGTGCAGGGCAGGAGCAAGGCAGACATCGAACAGAAACATTAATGATAGATAGAATTGAGAGAGAGGGAGAGCGAGAGGGAGAGAGAGAGAGAGAGAGAGAGAGAGAGAGAGAGAGAGAGAGAGAGCGAGCAGAGGGGCTCAGAAAAGCTAACTGGGATCCTGTGACACACCTTTACCAACAAGGGCATGTGTCCTAATGTCCTAATTTTTTCAAAAACTATTACATCAAAAAAAAAAGTACCTGTAGGGGTCATTCTCAACAAAAGCACCATATTATCATTACACTTCTTTTCCACACTTCAAACTCTTTCTCTTTGATAGTGCAGACTAGATAAGGCACCACCCAATCCTTGTCTAGGATCATTTTATTATCATCTGAGGGATTATCAACAAAAAGCCTTCATATGCCAGCTGTGTCATATCCTCTCAGACTCAGCATACTCTTGTCTGATGCTGTGCCCTTCTTGGAGTAATGCAGTCCTTGTTATTGAATAGAATAATAGAATAATATTTAAAGCCTGAACATTTCACAGGTACAAAGTATTAGGCAGGCAAGTAATCCTATCAAAACTTATTTTGGGAAAGATTCATTGGATTTATATCATAATTGAATTATTCTGAATATTTCTGTATCTTTAGTCTTAGGTTTCTTTAATAAACTTTTTGTATCCTATATCCTGTATCAACAAATATTTCTAGAAGAAACAATTCACATTTTTCAACCACAGATTATTATGGTTATTATTCTTTAAAACTAAACGTGATTAAACTCCTGTGACTGTTTGAGTAATAATGGCTCCATAGGCTGATATATTTGAAATCTAAGTCATCAAAGTTTCCTTGGTCATAGTGTTTCTTCCACCCCAAAAAAACCAGTGACTAAGACACTTACCATCTTATATTTTACATTCGAAGCTTCATATTTTTTCACCTGTATTTGTTTAATAAAACTCTGACTAGCCAGAAGGCAGGCAGAAAGTAGTGCTGTGGCAACCAGAGTAGAAGAATTTTGGGAGAGGTAAGATGGAGAACTAAAATAAGAATTCTGTACTGAGAAAAAGGTACCAAACCATGTGGGTAAACATAAATAAGAATCATGGGTTAGTTTAAAAGTAGGAGTTAGCAAATACTGAACCTGGGTCATAGGCTATACAATTTTTAATTAATATAAGCCTTTGTGTAATTAGTTGGGACTTAATGACTCAGAGACTGACCAGGTAGGACAAGGAAACTTCTGAATACAATATGTGGCCTTTTTTGTCATCTAAAATATTCTGAAGAAAAAATTGTGCTTTCAGTATTGCATCTAACATATTTAAAAAGACATAAATTTAATTTTCTTTAATGAACCTAGGATGATTGTCCTCCTCACTAGATCAAAAGCAAAAACTATTTTGATTCAGAGATTTTATGTATAGAATGGATTTCCTGGACATAGTTGTGTGTGTGCCAGAGGTGCCAGGCACTCATGGTCACCAAATAATTACTTAGCACAGTGGCTCAGAGTTAATAGTTCCACATTAATAAAGATAAAATACAAAGACACATCTGACAACAAGCAATGATATTGTGAAAGAATCACTAGTACGTATCAAGTGACAGTGGGAAATCTATGAAAATGTAAAATACATGTAATAGTGAGAAGACAACTGTGATTAAATCTCATTGCTTAGTATTTTTTCTTTATAAAAATAGAGATATGATTTTAAATGGGAATATATCAAAATTTATAAGATTGAGGTAATTATCATGAGATTAATTAGCTGTCTTGAGCTTAACTAACTCAGGACCCACAATATTCATATTCCCTTGTCCAATGTGATGAATATGTTATTTACATATATCACTCAACCAGACAGGTGCTGATGAATCTCCTGTCTGTCTCTGAGGCAGGTTTTGGTAGTCATTGACCTTCAGTTTGTGATGGCTGATAGCCACTGTCCTGGCTTTGCTAGCCTCCAGTCTTTTGAACATCTCACTTTGTAAAAGTTCTGTTCTCGTAGTTACCAAAAAGCAAATGTGGCTGCTTTTTACAACTCTTGCCTTTGGGTGGTCTGGGTTCCTTTTCTGAATTAGCTGGTGCCTTTATAAAAGCTATTCTTTACAATCAGGTCAATTAGAAGCAATAACATGCTAGAAAATAAACCAATAGTGCCTAGTATATGATTCCTAGGAGAGCCAACCAGCCTAACAATGCTGACCTTGCCTCTCTGTGAGGCCTATTGTTGGGTCATTTTTGTTATTTCACAATCAACTGCTAGCACATTTACTTTATATCCCTAGTGTTCCTGTCTTCACCACTTTCAGCTTAGTATTATTTTTAGATTTTAAATTCTGTTATCAGCATAACATCTGAGAATAACTTCCTTTTTTAATTTGGACCATTTCCCTACCTGCATACTAAAAGCCTCCATAACAGGAATAATAATTAGAATAGCCAATAATTAAAGAAAGGAAGGAAATAGAAAAGGTCATATAGTGGAAATGTCTTAGAATAAGAAAACATTGGAATTATCAAATAATATTTATATTATGATATTATCTAAACCAATATATTATTTGCTCATACTAATACAACCTACACTTAGTATAACTTTGCATTCTTAAATGTTATCTTCTTTTTTTAAGAAGTGTTTTTTTAATTTTTTGGCCACTCAAAATAAACACCAATTGCATCAAAGCAAATGAATAAAGGAGCAAAATAAAAATATATGTTTCAAACAGGTCAACCAATGAATAAAAAACTCTTTGATGCTGTATTGTTCTAATAATTATACAGTGCTCTGGGGTTTCAATCAATACGGAGATTGAATGTTGCTGAGGGCAATCTATTCACTCCCAAAGTTCTTGTTCTACAGTCTTACTTGAAGTATCATTTATCCTGAGCATCCAAAATAATAACCAGAATGCAACAGCAATATTAAGGCAACATACCCCATAGTGCTCAATAGCTGGCATGATAGTAATTGGTTAGGTAAACTCAATATATTAAAAAGATAGATATGAAAAATGATATGTGTGCACAAAATATCTTAAGAAAGAACAAACTTTAATGTCAATGGTTACTTTATGTCCAATAAGGGATATTCAGTGCTGAATTTGAAAGAATTTTTTTTAAATGACTAATTGAGGGAGTACAACAAAATAGATATCTTGACAGAGGAAGCTATTTGGGGAATAGGGAGAAATTTGGTGTTATGAAAACGTGTAGGAACCACAAGCATTTTACCAACTAAGACAGCAAGCAATAGAGGAGAGGGTGCCTGAACTGTCCTTCCTCTGTAATCAAATTGATAACTATCCTAATTATCATTAGAGAATATTCATGCACTTACTGGTAGAAGCAGATGCAGAGATCCACAGTTAAGCACTGGGTCTAGCTTCTATTCCAGCGGAAGAGAGGGAGGAGGGATTATGTGAGCAAAGAGGTCAAGAGCATGAAGGAAAAACCCACAAGGACAGCTGACCTGAGCTACTGGGAGCTCACTAACAGTGGACTGACATCTGAGGAGCCTACATAGAATGGATAGCCTACATAGGTCCCCTGAATGTGGATGACAGTCATGTGGCTTGGGCAGATTGTGGGACCAGGATTATCTCTAGTTCATGAACTGGCTTTTAGAACCCATTTCCTATAGAGGAAAACCTTGTTCAACCCAATACTGGAGGTGTATCCCAGATTTGTTGACTTTCAATGGGAGGTTGTTTCCTTTTTGAGGAGTTGATGGCGTTGGAATAGGAGAAAGCTGAGGAGGTGAGTGGGAAGGAAGAGAAAGGGGAACTTTGGTTGTCCTGAACATAATAAACTTTTAAATAAGAAAAGAATCACCTAAATGAATAGATGTTCCTTAATGAACGGAACAAGGTATCATGAGAAAGAATTTGCTATATAAAGTTTTGATGTGAAACAAAAATTAATTTAAATTGTTCCGTCTGCTAGCCTAGTATTAGACTTACAAGTAAGCACCTTTTTCTGAAAAAAAGTAACATTATATATAGACTTTAAAAGTTTGGAGTCTGTTGAAATGGATATAGTAAGATTAAAATTTTATTTTCAAAAACTGCTTTGTTGGCGGTGGAGAAAGACATTAGCTTTACTTGGAAAAGTTGATATGGTTATCCTGTGAGCAACTGAGATATTAACTGCCCCAGTGCTTACTTTTCTTTTTCTTCATACTGCACTTATGGTTGAATTAAATTCCATTTTATTTAACTTAAGGATCAAAAGTTCCTTTTATTTTTCCCACTGTCCAGCTAGAGAGAATGAGACATAGAAATGTCATATTCTTACAGTGACATTTAGGAAGCAGCAGAGTTAGTAACACAATATACTTGTCATCTAGCATTAGAGGAAAGGCATTTTCCTTTTGAGTCTCTATTAACGTGAGCTAACTGAGGAATTACTACATGTGATAATATTGCTACATATAAGTCAATGTACTATTTCTTTATGCTATAGGCCAAATGAAGTAGAGAAGACTTTCATTAAAGTAATAAAGAGATGTGGAGAAGAGAGAGTGACTGGAAGGCATGGGAGGGGGAAGGGAGCTTGAACAAGGATATACACGGATAAAAGAATATAACTTTATTCATAATCAAAATAGATAAATGAATAAAAAACAAAAAATATAACATTAAAAACAAACAAAAAACAATACTATCATATAATCAACCCATTGGAAAATAGAAGTGAAGGATTCTATATGCATCTTAAAAAAAACATCTAGCCATTTTCTAGAATTGATCACATATGCAATCAAACAAGAACAAGACTGAAGTCAAAGTACTTACAATTTAATCACAGGGAAAATACTGTGACTCTAAATCATATGTAGACCTCCTTTTGATCTTATTGCCAGACTTGGATATGGATGGTGGTTTTTAAGACTTAATTATTCATGCATAAAATGTTATATCAAAAAAGACCTTGGCACATTTAAGTATTTATTTGGTTTTAATTATGTTCTAGCATATCATATGTTTAGGTTAATTCAGTCTAATCAAGAAATTATTTCAACTGTATACATTATATATCATGTTATCTGTAATACAACTTGTAAAATGTGGATTGAATTCAACAGTGAAAATAAATTGGGTATAAGGTACACTAAGATGTTATATAAATATCACTTTAGAAAAACAGCAGCTTTATGAAGCCACTTAGTCGTGTACACTGACAGTCAGCATTAGCAGTTTAAACAAGTTTAATTAGACTATATTTTTCCCTTAAAATGGAATTAATTAAGCTATTTTGTAAGTTTTTTAACTGAAAAATGGCAGAGCTACACTTTGATTATATTTAATTTCTCTGAATTTTTTCTGCCTTATTAATCAAATATACATGCAAGATTCTCCTAAGATAATGCCTTAATCTTTGTATTTAGGATATATATGTATATACATATATATATTTGGTAATATATATTATATATGCAATATTACCAATTGCATGATCAAATGATTTTAAGAGGGCAGTCATTTTTTTCCCATTTATATGCCACCCCAGATTTGCATAACCATGAATACTTGTTTCAAGCTAAACCAGTGATAGAATTTCTACTCCACATAGTTCAGGTGAATTGTTTATGCACTATATTAGGCAGGGATCTCCAGAGGAAGAGAATCAGTACAACATTTACACACAGACACAAATAGACTGAATTTCATGAACTAACTCATGAGGTTAAGGTGACATTCAGCAGAAATCAACAAGGTAGGCCAATGAGCTGGAGACTTGCTGTGGTCTTTCTTTTGGATGTTGTATGTCTATCAATTTGATTATTAACAATGCAATCCTTAAAGACATGATTAATACTATCAGTATGTAGAATCTTTACAAGTAGTAAGTTTCATTCCAGATCACAAAGTATGGGTCCTGTGATTGCACTAGTCACTTTATAAACAATAAAGCAAGACCAAAGCACAGGCAATTGCCATCTGTTTTCATGTTCTCTTTGAACTACTTTAGGACTACATAGAGGCACAATTATTAAAAGAAATCTCATTAAATGCAGCCTTGTGACCTTGGTCCTCAAGAGCTGTGTCTAGAATAATTAGTAATAATTTATAAATTACTGGGATGTTATATTCAACTATGGCAAAAATGATGCTGGAAGTTGCCAGCAGTCACATCTTAGCTGTATAAATAAAGTATTCTGAAAAAAAGAAGTATACATATAATCAATCAATAAATCCCTTTTGCCCCATATGATGACTGACTATACATACAAGTTACTACTTCCTCACTACACATGATATCTAAGTATTTCAAAATTATATTCTGTTGGGAGCCATGTTCTAATTGGATTAAATTAAAACAAAATAGTCTTTCCTTGTGTACTTTTTAATTTATTTATTGTTATGAAAAAAGTCATATTTTTTATCCGTGTATATTCTTGTTCAAGCTCCATTTTCCCTCCTGCCCCTTCTTGTTTTTATAGTGAAGTGTAAGAACGATCACTGAGAGGAAAGAAATAGAATCCAGTATTTTTGTTTGGTATCAATATGTGTCTACAAAATAATGAATAATAAAATTAATTCACCAATGCATTCCTGCCATAATAAACATACATCATGTTTCCAACTGAGAAAATAAACTTAATTTCACATGTAACTTAGAAGAGAGCTAGATATAAGAATATGCTAAGGTGGCTGCATATTAGCTTGCAATTCATGAATAAAATTCTGTGCTTGGAAATGAAATACTGATAACTTAAGATTTTCCTTTTTTATTATTTGCTTTCTATTGCAGTGGTAAACGACATGACCAAAACCAACTAGGGCAGGAAATATTTTATTTTCCTTTAAGGATTTCTTTCTCTGGAGATCCTTACCTAATACAAAGCATAAGCAACCAAGGAAACTTAAGACAAAATCTAAAGGCAGAAACCCAAGTACAAACTCCCTAGGTCTCCAACTATAGTGAAGGTGTTGCCTAGAAAACATTTCCCCTATAATCAACTGAATAAATATCCCAAGTGCATCAACAGAAGTTACATCTAACAATGGATAGAGGTTGAAGCAGAGACACACGGCTGAGCTCCTGGTCCAGTGGAGAACAGGGGAGAAGAGAAGGGAATAGGGATTATGAGGAAAATTCCCACAGTGAAAACTGGCTGGAGCTCTGGAGAGTTCACTGAATTAAGAACAGCTGGAGAACCTTCATGAAAAGAAACTAGGCCCTCCAAGGATAGGAGGCTGTCTACTGACATGGGCAGTATGTAGAGCCTCAAGACTGTTTCTATGTGTAGACTGGCACTTCGGAGCCAACTCTCCCCGAAGAACACCTAACCCAGTCTTGACATTAGGATGAAGAAATTGGACCTGCCTGGAGTGGATGCTGAGTTGATCCACTTGGGGATTTCTTGCCCTTTTAGGGGAGGGGATTTGGGGTTGGGGAGGAGGGAGGCTGTAGGCAGACAGGGAGATATTTGGAGGGGGAAGGGAGGGAAAGCAAGGGGATACATTAAAACAAAAAGGGACTTTATTTTCTAAAAATAAATAAATAAAATAAAATAATAATAATAATAAAAGAACAGAAGCAGAAGCTGTGAAAGAAAGATGACTCATGAAGTGACGGTGACATATATAACAAAGTAGTCAGGTCAGCTCCAGACTCAGGGCGAAGCTCCTTTATTGGAGATAATGTGGTGTTTGACTTGAGATCCTGAGTGCCTACAAACTTGTTTCTCATGGCTTGCTTAACTTTACTTTCTGCTCCAGTTCAGGCTCAGCCACCCAGGTGTAACTGTCCGCAGATAATCTGCCCCATCAATGATTAATTAAGGAATTACTCCTCAAACATGCGCAGAGGGCAGTCTGATGGAGGCAAATTCTCAATCAAGACTCCCTCTTCTCTGATATATTTATGATAGATTTGTGTTAAATTGACCAAACTAAACATCAAACTTATAAATCCTAATCCTGCTGAGGCTAAAATTCTTTTTTATTTATTTTGTTTGTTTGTTTTGTTGGTTGGTTTTGTATTTTTTGCCACATAGTTTTTTTCATAGGTCTTGGCTACACTGTAACTCTAGACCAGCCTGGCTGAGACCCACCTGCTCCCGCCTCCAAAGTGCCAGGACTAAAGTCATGCATCAATGCTGCCAGGTAAACTAAAAATTAAAATGTTTTTCGTTTTCAGTATTTTTACCAACAAAACATGTCATATTTCAATTGTGTAATATTATCACCTGCTGTGAGTCCTAATTTGCATACTCTAAACTACCATGGAACATAGATGTGACAGTTGGATACTATGCATCATCAGTAAACATTTAAAAGAAATACTTGCAGTGGAAATGCCTCAATTATTTTAGCTATTTTTAGTAACATGTTGTTTTATATAAATTTATATTTGAGGTAATAAACACTCTAAAGATTGCAATTTGGTTATTAAATAGTATATATGCACATATTACAATATCACTCTGTAAAACATAAACATGTATAATTATTTCTAATTAAAATAGTGACTTCATAAGTGTAAATTCCCTATGCTTACAGCTAATCTTCAACTATAACAATATGTAAATAAACACAAATAAGCTATAAAATAAATTAGCCAATATTAATATTTGCTTAGTAGATTATGAAATGATTAACTGTGTATTCTAAACAAACCATGATATTTGATGTTGCCTGCTAGGACTCATTACAGTATGTCTGTTTGTTGGGTAGCCATAACAAGTATGGTATATTGATCAAGTTCAAAATTTTTGAGACTAGCTCTCTGAGAGTAAGGTATAGTTAGTGGTGATTCTCTTCAGAATCTTTGGGAAATATTGGCAATCACTGTGTACTTTGATTTGCAGACATTTGCTTTCATATGTAAGCTATTTTCTCTAACAGATGACTTTTTCAACTTTTTTACAAATAAAAATATACAGATGATTTTATTTCAGAACCTATTTGGGAGTTTATTTTAATTAAATTGATCACATTTTTAAAAGAAGATATTTTTATGTACTAGTTGTTAAACCTTAACATAACAATTTGTTGTAGAGGGGGCATAATTCAACTCATCATGACAGATGTCAGTATGGGAATGGGTACAAATTCTCCCCTACTTATTCCTATATTTCAATTAATCTAAAACCTCCATTTGCAAAATGTTCTGTTAGCTAATTATTACTTTTTGTGAAATACATATATATGTATATATATATGTATAGCATTTTCCCTTCATAAGATTTGTTAGTCCCAAAAGCCATAAAATAGCAAACAAGCTTAACATTATTCTCCACTTTCAAAATAAGTGTCAGCTATTTTTTTCAAAAAGAAAAATCATAGTGTGTTATAAAAAGAATAATCCTGAATATTCATTGTATATGTTTATTCACAAATACTGTGTTAAGATATGCAGATTTAATATGTGTGACAGATTTTTTGTGAGCCTAACTTATCCTCTTGATGTTCGCATTACAGGCGGCACCTCATTACCAACACCTGGGTCTCTATCAGAAGACTTTTATTTTTTTGCTACAAAAATATTTTCAGTTTGTGGCAAGAGTTAAAAGAGAAGTAAAAAATACAATGCCTGTCAGAGAACTGCACAACTAGTTGAGGAGTTGAGGAATGGGAATGATTAGCAGGGTTAAAGAACCTAGAACATCACAGTGGGACTGAGCTTGTGACTCCCAGCAGTTTTTTCTCAAGTCTTCTCTGACTTCTTTTCCTTCACTGTCTCCAACTGCTCTCCTATCTGGTGAAATAACAGATAGTCATGTTAACCTCACTGGTTTGAGAATTTGTATTAAACATAAATTGCGATTCTGACAGTGTCTGCCAGGGCATTTCTATAAACTATTAATTGATTGGAAGAATAGAAATTCTCAATTTTGGAAGCAAAAGTTTTCAACACACTTGAAAAATGGGTAGGATTAAGACAGCATAGTACAGCTCCTGCCCATTCTCTGTCTTTAATTTTTGGCCACCACATGTGATCTATTCTTCTCTCCTTTGTGTTCACATCAAAATATAATGAAACCTCTTTTAAACATTAACCAAAATTATATATAATTGATATCCTATATTGTCTTTTGTGTGATTTGTTAAAGATGGAAAGACTAACTCATCCCAGTAATTATAAAATTATTTGAAAATATTTCAAAATAATGGTCTTCTTATTGTTTGTATGTACTTTTCCAAGCTTTTACTTGTAGCTGAAATTGTTTAAGAATTTCCAAAGGATTTTTTGGTACTTTCTAAAATCTCCACAGTCCACATTTCTCTAATTCACAACCATGTGTCTGTCCTAATCTCACATACATTTAAGAGTATACTACTATGCTCTAAAATATATAGAGAACTCAACAAACTTGTGTCTGAAACCTAAATAATCCAATTAAAAAATGAGGTTCAGAACTAAAAAGGAAATTCTCAGCAGAAAAATTACAAATGCCTGAAAGGCACATGAAAAAGTGTTCAGCATCTTTAGCCATTAGAGAAATGCAAATCAAAACAACTTTGAGACGCCACCTTACAACTGTCAGAATGGCTAAGATTAAAAACCCAGATAACAGCTGAAGAGGATGCAGATGAGGGAAACACTCCTCCATTGTTGGTGGGAGTGTAAACTTGCTCAGCCACTCTGGAATGCAGTAAGGCAGTTTCTCAGAAAGCTAAGAATCTCCCCAAGGATCCAGCAATACCACTCTTAGGCATACACCCTAAAGTTGCACATTCGTACCACAAAACAATAGCTCAATGATGTTCATAGCAGCAATATTCGTAATAGCAAGCACCTGGAAACAACCTAGATGTCCCTCAACTGAAGAATGGATTAACAAGCTGTGGTACATCTACACAATGGAGTACTACTCAGAAGTAAGTAAGAAAAAATGATATCCTAAAATTTGCAGGCAAATGGATGGATTTGGGGATTATCTTCCTGATCGAGGTATCACAAACCTAGAAAGAGAAGCACACATTAGTGGACTTTTTCTAATTTTTTTTTTATCTTTTATTGTTATTTATTTATTTATTTATTTATTTATTTATTTGGCTGTTCAGCTCTTTCTTAGACAGAAAGTAATACAGCTTCATAGAGTTAAACAGATGTGACATAAAGGATTTCAACATATATTTGCATCACCAAATGAATGCTCCAGAGCCTAAACCAAAGTAGCATATCTTCCACCAATAGTCCACAACAGATGACTTTGATATTGGTGCCTGTACCACCTATGTTGAATGGGTTTTTGGAACTCTGTTTGCTTTTACTTATGCATGGAAAGTTTTAAGCTAGTTAGGTGATGTTCAAATTTCAGTGGTGGGGCAAGTCAGTGCTGATTCATGCATAAAATCATAATTCATAATAGAAAAAGAGAAAAAAAGGAAAGACTATCAGATTTGGTCCAGAATAGCTAGGACATGGAGCAGCTTCTTTTATCACAATCAGTCTCTCCATAGACTGAATTGGTTCTCTCTATGGTTTCTCAGAAGTTACAATTAGTATAACAGAGAGGAAGGAACGTGGGAGTAACCATTGTTGACATACAGGTGCTTAGCATAGGTCTTCAGATGTTGGTGTTTGAGTCTAAAGGTAGAGGTACCTTGAGTGTATGAAGTACTTGTTGTTGGTCCTCAAATTGTACCATTGGTGTCAAGGGGCAAGAGCAGAGGGCTATCTGTGGGATCACCAGGTCACTGGCACAAGTCCTCAGAGGATGGAGTCCAATTTTTTTATATAGGTTTTTTTCTGAATTGATTTTTTTCTTTTTTTTATTATTAATAAAGTCTCATATTTTATCCATGTATGCCCTTGTTAAAACTCCCTTCCATGTCCTGCCACTCCCAGTCACTCTCTCTTCTCCCCATCTCTTTATTCCCCTCCCCAGGGGGGGAAAAATGTCATTGCATACAAAATCTCAAGGCTAAAAAATAATTAAATGACACAGTGTCTCACTTGTGCATTGATGGCCTCTGGCAGGTGTGTGGTTGAGGAAGGTCTCGTTTTGTTTTTTTGTTTTTTTGTTTTGTTTTGTTTTGATTTATGAAAATAAAAGTCATATTATTTATCCATGTATTCCCTTGTTCAGGCTCTCTTCCCCCTCCCACCCCTCCCAGTCACTCACTCTTCTCTCCTTCAGTTCAACATCCACTCCAGGCAGATCTGCTTTCCTCACCCCCACATCAAGACTGAGTCAGGTGTTTCTCTGGAGGGAATGAGCTACAAGGTGCCAGTCCAAGGTGTTTCAGATCGCAAGCTGTTTAGTGGTTGTGGTTTGCAGCTTGGATAGGCTTAGTTTTTATTGTTTAAAGTCCATCAATGAGTGTGTATATCCCCTGTTTATCTTTCTGAGTTTGTGAGACCTTTCTCAGGAGGATATTCTCTAAATTCATCCATTTGACTGCAAATTTTATGATATCATTTTTTATCACTGCTGTGTTGTACTCCATTGTGTAAATGTACCATAGTTTGTTAATCCATTCTTCAGTTGAGGGGCATCTAGGTTGTTTCCAGGTTCTTGCATCAATCAGTGGTCACTAATATCCCTTAATATCAATGGATTCATCTCACATATAAAAAGGCACACACTAACAAGAGGATACAAACAGAGAAGCCATCCTTCTGCTGCATACAAGAAACACACCACAACCACAAGACAGACACATTCTCAGAGTAAAGGGTTAGGAAAATTTTCCAATCAAATGGCCCTAAGAACCAAGCTGGGGTTGCCATCCTAATATCTAACAAAGCAGACTTTATGCTAAAAGCAATTAAAAGAGACCAAGATGGACATTACTTATTCATAGCAAGAAAAATTGGTCAAGAGGAGATTTCAGTCCTGAATATTTATGCCTCTAATATAAGGGCAATTATCTATGTAAAAGAAACACTGCTAAGGCTGAAATCCCACATCAATTCTTACACCCTAATAGAGGGAGACTTCAATAACCCATTTTCAACCATGGATAGTTTGACCAGAAAGAGAGACTCAACAGAGAAATAAGGAGTCTAATAAAGGTTATGATGCAAATGGATTTAATAGATATTTATAGAAGATTCCACCCAAATGCAAAGGAATATACATATTTCTCAGCACCACATGAAACTTTCTCTAAAACTCACAACATAATTTGTCATAAAGCAGATATAAATAGATACAAAAAATGGAATTAATCCCTTGTATCATACTGAACCACCAGGGCCTAAAGTTAGAATTCAACAACAACAAAAATCAAAGAAATCTTACCAACTAATAGAAACTAAACATCACTCAGCTGAACTACCTCTGGGTCAAGGAGGAAATTAAGAAAGAAATCAAAGTCTTTCTAGAATTTAATGAAAATGGATTCACAACGTACCCAAACTTGTAGGACACAATGAAAGCAGTCTTAAGAGGAAAATTCAAAGCACTAGATGCCTATATGAGAAGCCTAGAGAAATCCCACACTAGAGAACTAACAGCACAGCTGAAAGCCTTAGAACAATTAGAAGGAAGCTCACCTAGAAGGAGTAGACGGCAGGAAATAATCAAATTTAGAGCTGAAATCAATACAATTCAAACAAAAAGAACAATACAAAGAATCAATGAATCAAAGAGTTTGTTCTTTGAGAAAGTCAACAAGATAGATAAGCCCTTATCCAATCTAATTAAAAAGCAGAGAGAGAGTATCCAAATCAACAAAATCAAAAATGAAAAGGGGGAAATAACAACAGCCCCCCAGGAAATCCAGAGAATCTATATTCCACAAAAATGGAAAATCTAGAAAAATTGGACAGCTTTTTGGACAGGTATCATTTACCAAAATTAAATGAAGACCAGATTAATTACCTAATCTGGTAATTAATTAGAAATAGATACCTAAGCTGACCTATAACCCTAAAGGAAATGGAAGCTGTTATTAAAAGCCTCCCAAGTAAAAAAAGCCCAGGTCCAGATGGTTTCAGTGCAGAATTCTACGAGACATTCATTGAAGAATTACTACCATAACTCCTCAAACTATTACACACAGTAGAAACTGAAGGAATATTGCCAAATTCCTTTTATGAGGCCACAATTACCCTAATACCCAAGCCCCTCAAAGGCACAACAAAGAAGGGGAACTACAGACCAATTACCCTCATGAATATTGATGCTAAAATTCTCAACAAAATTTTGGCAAACTGTATACAAATATATATAAAAAATGTCATCCACAATGATCAAGTAGGCTTCATCATAGAAATGCAGGGATGGTTCAACATATGAAAAACCATAAATATCAACAATCACATGAACAAATTGAAAGAAAAAAAAACACATGATCATATCCATAGACGCTGAAAAAGCCTTCAACAAAATCCAACACTCCTTTATAATAGCCCTGGAGATAGGGAATATATCTCAATATAATAAAGACGAATTACAAGAGTCTGACAGCCAACATCAAACTTAATGGAGAAAACTCAAAGCAATCCCACTAAAATGAGGAACTAGACAAGCATGTCCTCTCTCCCCTTATGTATTCCATATAGTTCTGGAGTTTTTAGCTAAAGCAATAAGAGAACAAAAGGAGATTAAGGGATACAAATTGGAAAAAAAGTGAAAGTATATTTACAGATGTTATGATGTATACATAAGTGACCTATAAAATTCTACCAGGAAATTTCTACAGCTGATAATCACCTTCAGCATGGAAGCAGGATACAAGATTAACTCAACAAAATCAGTAGCCCTCCTATACACTAAAGACAAAAGGGCTGAAAAGGAAATAAGGGATACATCACCCTTTATAATAGCTGCAAATAGCATTAACTACCTTGGAGTACCTATAAACAAAGAAGTAACAGATCTATTTGACAAAAATTTTAAATCACTGAAGAAAGAAATTGAAAAGAATATCAGAAAATGGAAAGATCTCCCATGTCCCTGGATAGGTAGGATCAACATAGTAAAAAAAAAAAAAAAAAAAAAAAAAAAAAAAAAAAAAAAAAAAAAAAAAAAAAAAAAAAAAAAAAAAAAAAAAAAAAAAAAAAAAAAAAAAAAAGGCAATTCTACCAAAAGCAATCTACAGATTCAATGCACTGCCCATCAAAATCCCAACACAATATTTTACAGACCTTGAAAGAACAATACTCAGTTTTATTTGGAACAACAGGAAAGCCAGGATTGCCAAAACAATTTTGCTCTACAGAAAAACCTCAGGAGGTATCATCATCCCCGACGTCAAGTTACCTATAGAGCTACAATAATAAAAACAGCCTGGTACTGACATAAAAACAGACTTGTGGATCAATGGAATCAAACTTATGATTAACCCAAAATCCTATGAAAGCCTGAACTTCGACAAAGCGGCCCAAAATATTCAATGGAAAAAAATAGCATCTTTAACAAATGGTGTTGGCATAACTGCATGGTAGTATATAGAAAAATGCAAATAGATCCAAACCTGTCACCCTGCACAAAACTCAAATCCAAGTGGATCAAAGACCTCAACATAAACCCAGCTACTCTGAACTTGATAGAAAAGAAAGTGAGAAATACCCTCCAAAGAATTGGCACAGGCAACCACTTCCTAAATATAACAGCAGTGGCACAGACACTAAGAACAGCAATCAGTAAGTGGGACCTCCTGAAACTGAGATGCTTGTGTAAAGCTAAGGACACAGTCAATAGGACAAAATGACAACCTACAGAATGGGAAAAGATTTTCACCAACCCTACAAGTGACAGAAGACTGATCTCTAAAATATATAAAGAACTCAAGAACCTAGAGCCCAAAACCTAGGATAACCCAATCAAAAAATGGAGTTCAGAATTAAAAAGGTACTTCTCAGCAGAAGAATTAAAAATGGCTGAAAGGCACATGAAAAATGCTCAACATCTTTAGCCATCAGAGAAATTCAAATCAAATAAACTTTGAGATACCACCTTACACCTGTCGATTGTCTAAGATAAAGGAAACAGATGACAGCCAATGCTGGAGAGGTTACAGAGCAAGGGGAACACTCCTCCATTGGTGGTGGGAGTGTAAGCTTGTTCACCTACTCTGGAATGCAGTATGTCAGTTTCTCAGAAAACTGAGAATCTCTCCAAGGATTCTCCAATACCTCTGCTGGGCATATATCCTAAAGATGCACATTCATACTCCAAAGGCATTAGCTCAACTATGTTCATAGCAGCATTATTTGTAATAGCAAGAACCTGGAAACAACCTAGATGTCCCTCAACTGAAGAATGGATTAACAAACTGTGGTACATCTACACAATGGAGTACTACTCAGCAGTAATAAAAAATAATATCCTAAAATTTGCAGGCAAATGGATGGATTTGGAGAATATCCTCCTGAGCGAGGTATCACTAACTTTTCCAGAAACTGAATGACCAATGGTGTCTATGCTTTTAGGACTAAAATAAGCAACTATGTATGGAAGAGACCATTGTCTATGACACGCATTTTTTTTATAGCATTTAATAATGACTGTCATTTGTCAGTCATTTAAGTCAATTGTTTTTAGATACTATGTCATTGCTACTTATATTTTAATTTTATTCGTGTCAGTTTATGTTTGAACTCTTCTTTGAAATACAGACTTGGCTCCGTGGCTTGTGTAGCATTTACCATTACATGGAAAAATGTTTAATTATTCTTTTTCTTATGTCACTTATAATCTATAAAACTATAAGCAATTGAGATTGAGTGAACTTTACTACTATGTCATGTTTTATTTGTAAACTTATTTTATGAAGTAGTAATGATGGTCAAATTTTATTTTATTCCTCTTACATGTAGTAAAACACAGAAAACTTCAGAGTGCTTTTCAAATTTATTTCTTCTTGAGGATTATCATGTTACCCTCTTACATAGTAAGTCTAACAAAATAAGAACAATATTAGAAAGCATAGCAGCAGTAATATATCTACTCATATAGATTTAACTATGAAATATTCTAGACTCTAAAAATGAACAAAATCTGAAACTGTCTGACAATTTTATGATGTTTTAATCTTAAGTATGGAAAGGAAAATAGTGTTACAAAAAGAGTGAGGGGTATTTATTATTTACATCAGTTCACTTGGGAGGATGTAAATGTTATTTCCTTGGCATGACACCCTCTCTCATGAATATCCATGACTCCATCATGTTGACAAATAGAAACATGTGTTCACATAACTTTAGCTGAAGTGTTGTATGGTATTAAAAACCAAATCCACAGCAGACACTAAAAAAACACATCAGCCAAACATAACATATTCTTTCTAAAATTGTAAAAATTTCAGTGTGAACAGCATAACCTGGATAATGACAACCATATTCAGATTAGAGATCCTAATTTGTCTCTTTTAAATATTGAGAGCACCACCTGTTTTCATTCTACTTTACAGTAAAAAGTGGCTTTATAGATTAGGCAACACACACAGCCTTTGTTTTTAGTTGCCCATTTTGAAAATTAGGGTCATGGATGATGGCTTCCTGAGTGGGGCAGCAAAAGGAATGGTAATGGGGAAACATTAAAAAGATTCAGATGTGCAGTTCCAAAAGGCACTCGCAAATGTGTGAGCACATTGACATGCTTGATTATACAAAAGCTGAGCTGTGCAAATCATAATAATAAGCTTTCTCATTAGATTTCCTGAATTTCCTGCTTCTTGATCAGCCAAAAATGCCACCCAAGATTCCCCTTCTGATATGTACCATTTAGACTCTTCCAACTAAAAAACGATGAAGAGAAAAATCAAGCAAAAAATAAAATAAAATAAAAAGGAGGGAGATGATTATATGGGAAAATGTTTGCATTTCATTTCAAAAAACAGTATGCTTTCTCATCATAAGCTTAAAACAAAATCTTGCTTGGCATTTACATAAGTTTGGTCAGATCACAATCTGACTACTTAGTAAATACTACAATGCAACTATTTTAAAAATTAACCCTTTAAAGTAATTCTGTTAGGATAATTGAATCAATTAGACACTTAATTTCTTATTTTTCTTTCTTTCCTCTAATAATTAGCACCATCTAGAATAAAGCACAGTAACACATGAAAGAAGAACTTCACAGTACATATGTCAAGATATTAAAAACAAATTATTTCCATTTTAAGTTGTAATGAATAAACATTAGTAATTACTAACAGGAAAGTAAACAGGCTACTCAACATAGTCAACATCATCTTCACACTATTCAATGCACCATTATTCATAGGCAAGCCATATAGCAATATGATTTTCTACCAAATCCTAGCTTTTCTATGGCTTTTCCTTTAATATCATTTCAGCAATGACTGAACAAATCATGAAGATAACATTCTTTGTACACATACACCTCTTTAGTTCAGTAAAACAACTGGTTCTGTTTGTTAAAAGCACAGTTAGTCTTTCTTTCTTTGTGCATGAATGAAACTTACTGTTTGCTTGATTAATACAGAATATTTACATTTTTCTTTATTTAATTAATCGTGTAAATTTGATACTAAGAAACTCAGAATAGGAGAGACATTGGCTGAGCTAGGGTTGAGCATACTCTGTTATTGTTTGAGAACTGATTTGCAGGACAGAGAAAAACTCATTAAAATCTTCAGAGACACACTTCTTCCAACAAGATATATTTACTCCAACAAGGTCACATTTTCTAATCCTGCTCAAGTAGAACCAGGACCTGATAACCAAGCATTCAAATGTAGGAGCCTATGGGATGCATTCTTATTCAGAGTACCACATTAGATCCATAACAATATTATGTCATTACTTTATCTATTGCTATCTTACCATGTTAGTTATTTTTATAGTTTATAAAGATTAGATTGGTAGAAATTTGGTGAAATTTTCTACCTAATCTATGAGATTTCATATCTTTTTGTGAGAATTTTATTTAGTGGCTATATCACATTAGCTCTTATAGGTTGATTTAATTTATTTAGTTTATCTTGCTTTAACTTTGGTAGGCCATATGTAATTTTAAATCTTCATATTTATTTTAAAATTGCCAGTTTATTAGAAAATGATTTTTTATTATGAATAAAGTCTCATTTTTTATCCATACGTCCTCTTGTTTAAATTCCCTTCCCCTTCCCGCCCCTCCCAGTCACTCTCTTTTCTCCCCATCTCTTTATCTCCTCCCCAGCAAGCCAGGAGGTCCCAAGGTCCCAATGTGGCTTAGTTCAGCATCCACTCCAGGCATATCTACGTTCCTTTCCCCAACATCAAGACTGGGTCAGGTGTTCCTCTGGGAGGAATTCTCCTGAGCGAGGTAATACAAACCCAGAAAGATAAGCAGGGAATGTATTCACTCATTAGTGGACTTAAAACAAAAAGAAAAGCATTCCCTAGCTGAAAACCACAACCACTGAACAGTTTGGGATCTGAAATGCCTTGGATTGGCACCTTGAAGCCCATTCCCTCCAGAGGAACACACTTCTCAAAATTTTTTCAGAGGCTGTTTTAGTCTCTCTTCATCTTTAATTTTATTGATTTTGGGGTTTCCTTTCTCTTTTAGTTAATTTGTCTGAAGACTTGTTTATTCAAAGAACAATTTTTTTTTTTTGTTTCAATGACTCATTTTAGTATTTTTAATTTCTAACTTATGAATTTATACACTAATTGTTGTTACTCCTCTGAATCTATTTCTTTGGGCATTGCCTTTTTTTTGTTACTCTTATGACTTAAGATTCATTGACATGTTTATTTTTTGAAGTCCCTGATTTTTCAGTGTAGACATGAAAAACTATAAACTTCTTTCTCTGAACTGCCATATTTCATGTTCTACAGATTGCATATGTTTTGTTTTTATTTTTCTTCAATTTTGGGGTTTTTAATTACTTGTTTTTTGAATTTTTCAATGACCCATTAATTATTCAGTAGTATACTGTGACTGTTTTTACTTTGTTTTCTTAAACAAGATCCATATCTATATGACCTTGCTATCTAATAAATCACTATGTAGACTTGACTATGCTTTCAAAATGCTAAAATTAAAAGTGTGAGCCACCACACTTAGCTTCAATAATATGTTGCTTAATCTATCTGTATACATGTATATTTTTCATGATTTTTTCTGTTTTATTTTGTTGTTTAGATTTATCTCACTGTAGTCAGCTAGTAGAGAAGTGTTTAGCAATATTTACAGTAACTTTCAATTTGTATTAATAATAATGGGATTAGTCAAATATAAATGAATGAAAAAAAGTAACTAAAAGGACAAAGGACAGAGAGAGGAAAAGATATAGGAATGCAGAGACAGAAACAGGGATAGAGATAGAAACAGAGAGAGAGAGTGAGGCAGGAGATGGAGGAAGAGAAACAATGGTCAGGGGGCAAATGCCAGGGGTCATATTGAACTGCTGTAGACTCTCCGGTACTAAATTTCAGTAGAGGAGCACCAAATCACTTATTTTTCAAATCATGCTTCTAATTTTATATTTTAGATGTAAAAATGGTGATCTTCATTTTGGACCAGCACATACCAAGTTAACAAACATGTCCTTTCTCCAGCAATGTCCTGTCAGAGCTCTTTGCAAACTTATTTTTATAGGCTGTTCAGGATACACAATCCTTTGGGGAAGGCTATGACTTGCCTTGCTGGGTTTGCACTTAAATTTTCCATATTTTTCTCTTTTCCTAAATTTGAGGCTGCATAAAACATATGAAATAAGTGTAAATTCCCAATTCCTTCATTATACTGTCCCTCTATCCTCCGTTATTTTCTTCCTCCCTTTTTCTGTACATCACTTAATTTTTATATACTCAAGGTTTAATGCACAGATGAGTAATGAATCCCTGTATTCTAAAATAAGATTTACAAATTATTAACTAAATATCATTGAGATAATTTTATGGGAAGAAGAAAACCTTTCTGAATATAGTTTTAACAATCAATAATGCTTAGCAAGTAGTCTAAAATATTTACTGATCATATTTATTTAAGAAAAACCTCATTTTTTGACTCTATATAATTATAATTTTATTGACTTAATAAAACTGCTAACATATTGTTAAATTTGCTGTAACTTTCAGACTCATACCCTATAATTCTTAACAATTTCTATATGCATTTAATGTTTATTTGTTTCATTTAATCATAACAAAATCTCATAATTTTAGTTTTGATGAAATACATGCACATATGTAAGGGTGTAGACACACACACACACACACACACATAGTGAGAGATTGAAGGAAAATAATTTCCATGTGTTGTATCTAAACAGAGGTTTTAGTATAAAGGGTATTTTCCTATAACACTCTGACCTTTGAGACTTCTATGAGGTACCTTTGAAATGTTCATATGTCCTAATAATATGTATTCACAGGCACACCCTACTGAGTTTTAAAACGAATTCTATTTACTCTCAATTATATATTTTAGGGGGCCTCATCAAAAAATAATTAATTTCTTTTTCTCATTTGTTTCTCATTTTCAACACATTTTGAAATCTTGGTATCCTATTAAAACAGAGCAGTGTAGGGGAACTGCATCTGGGACTCTTTTAATCTAATTTTAAAGATTATTTTACTAATATCCAGTCAATTAAGACCTAGTAGAGCTCTTGATGCTGCAATTACATGTCACCGATTGCACACTGACTTAATTTCTTAATTTAATTTTGTAAAATAAGACCAATGAATCCAATTAATATTAACTCTACAATTATTTTTGCATTAAGAATATGTAGCATGAATTACTCACAGATCTAGTGAAGGATGTGGATAGTTCCTAATATGAGACTAAGAAGGAACACAGAACCAAGAGAATAGTTGGAATCAAGATCTGAACTCATTTTAAGGAGAATACTTTGGATTTGTGAAGAACACTGGTAAAGTTGCCCAGAAAGGAACAAAATGTGTTTACAAATGCTGAATACCAAGTTTAACTTGAACAATAATATACTCTAAGAAATTAATGGCAAGAGATACATTAGGTTACATACTATTGAAACAAATGAATCCATCCATATTTTAGCGAACTTATAAAGGAACTTAGATTATCCTTTCTGTTGAGTGAATAGTAGAGAATTTTAAAGTTTTGAGATAATTACACAACATAAAAATTAACTTTAATGTTAGAGTATTTTCTAAATCTCATTTTAATAGATTACATTTGTACTCACAGAACAAGAAAATATTCCATTTGAAATCGGGAACTCCATAGTTAGCAATAAATTTGTCATATTCATTATGATTGCCATTTTCCATTGCTCTACCAAATATCAATGTCAAAGACAAAAATTAAAAAGTTACACTTAAACTTTGGCATTTGTTTCACAGATGAGTTATAGCAGAGATGGCAACAAAGGAAATAATTCATAATAATAGTTCATTCTTTTTCCATGTTTATAGAGTCTTGTCTTTCTGTAGTGCAGCAAAGAAAATATTTTCTGGTTTGTTTATTTGGAATTTTTTTGGGATAAAAATATTTCTTTCACCTGACAAACACATAAGATTTTAAAAGTGTAAGTTGAAAGAAAAATGAATATTTAATTTGAAGAAAAAGACAACAAATTTATTGCTTTTTCTGAATTTTCATATTTTGAAGATGCAATTTTACATTTAAGGCTAACATTGAGGTTACTTTTGTTTTGGACTTGCTAAAGAATAATTTAAAAACTAAGACAAATACATATCATAAAATTCCAAAGAACTTAAAAAAATAAACAAAGGCTTTAAAAGTAACAAAGCCAGTGAAACCCTGATATTAATCATAGTATTTCTTTTTTCTTTCTTTTTAGTTTTTTCATATATATATATATTTATTATTTGGTGTTTTTACATTATGCACCCCATCAAACTCAGATATCAGACCTCTCTGCATCATGTATACTCTTATAATCTCTCCATTTACAAAACTCCCATTCATGCTGCTCATTTGCTTACTGGAGCATAATTAAACTCCCTGTGGCCAGACCCTTAAAGAAAACAAGTCTTTCCTTACCCACCCCTCTGCCAGAGGCCATCAATGCAGAAGTGAGGCATTGTGTCATTTGGCTATGTGCCAGCCTTGAGTTCTTGTGTCCAATGACATTTATGTCTTTTTATATTTTTTTTTAAAGTCCACAAATGAGTGAGTACATCCCCTGCTTCTCTTTCTGGGATTGTGATACCTTGCTCAGGAGGATATTCTACATAACCATCCATTTACCTGAAAATTTTATAGTATCATTTTTTCTTACTGCTGAGTAGTAACTTACTCCATTGTATAGATGTACAACAGCTTGTTAATCCATTCTTCAGTTGAGGGGCATCTAGATTGTTTATAGGTTCTTGCTATAACAAATAATGCTGCTATGAACATAGTTGAGCTAATGCTTTTGGAATGTGAGTGTGCGTTTTTAGGGTATATACCCAGTATATTGGTGGATCCGTGCAGAGATTGATTCCCAGTTTTCAGAGAATCTGCCATACTGCATTCCACAGTGGCTGAACAGTTTACACTCCCAGAAATAATGGAGGAGTGTTCTCCTTGCTCTTCATCCTCTCCAGTATAGGCTGTCATCTTTGTCTTTAATATTAGCCAGTATGACAGATGTAAGGTAGTATCTCAAAGTTGTTTTGATTTGCATTTCTCTGATGGCTAAAGATGTTGAGCTCTTTTTCAAGTGCCTTTCAGCCATTTGTAATTCTTCTGCTGAGAATTCCCTTTTTACTTCTGAACTCCATTTTTAATTGGGTTTTTTAAGGGTTTTGGGCTCTAGTTTTTTTTTTTTTTTTTTGAGTTCTATATATATTTTAGAGATCAATCCTCTATCACGTGTAGGGTTGGTAAAAATCTTTTCCCATTCTGTACACTTTCGTTTTGTCTTATTCACTGTGTCCTTGGCCTTACAGAAGCTTCTCAGTTTCAGGAGATCCCACTTAATTATTATTGTTCTTAGTGTTTGTGCTACTGGTGTTATTTTTAGGAAGTGGTCACCAGTGCCAATGCATTGGAGGGCATTTCCCACTTTATTTTCAATCAAGTTCAGTGTAGCTGGGTTTATGTTGAGGTTTTTGATCTACTTAGATTTAAGTTTTGTGCAAGCTGATAGGTTTGGATCTATTTTTATTTTTCTACACACTACCATCCAGTTATGTCTACACCATTTGTTGAAGATACTATCTTTCTTCCATTGAATATATTTGACCTGTTTGTCAAAAATCGAGTGTTCCTATGTGTGTGGGTTAATGTCTGGCTCATTCTTCAATTCCATTTCATTGATCCACATGTCTGTTTTTATGCCAGTACCAAGATGTTTTTATTACTGTGGCTCTATAGTATAACATGAAGTCGGGAATGGTAGTGCCTCCTGAGGTTCTTTTGTTGAGCAAAATTGTTTTGGCAATCCTGGCTTTCCTGTTATTCCAAATAAAACTGAGTATTGACCATCAAGGTCTGTAAAAAAATTGTGTTGGGATTTTGATGGGAATTGCATTGAATCTGTAGACTGCTTTTGGTAAGATTGCCATTTTTACTATGTTGATCCTACCTGTCCAGGAACATGGGAGATCTTTCCATTTTCTGATATCCTCTGCAATTTCATTCTTCAGAGATTTAAATCATTCTTTATCAGTACCCAGTAACATTATCAAGGGTACATTTATTTTCTTTGCATAATGAAAGAAGCTTTAGTATTTCTCTTCCAATCAGATTATCTTCTACATTCATAATTAATTTTATGACTAGTGATGTCACTTATTGTTGCTTGAAATCATATTTCTATATGCTGGGATTGTGTTGACACTATTCATTAGTCACGAATAGATATTTTTTGTCTGAATTTTCTAGTAACTGAATGGGGAGAATGTTCTGAAGTCATTTGATTCATTCTTTCAGAATCTACTCTTCCAGGTTTTGTTTTGTGATCTTCTAACAACATTATGAATACATTAAGCTCAATTGTTTTGCCTACTCTAAAACCACAATTATGCTGCATTGGAGACTTAAGACACAGTAATTGTTTTGGTCCCCAATCTCATTACCTTCTTACCCTTCTCAACCTCAGAATGTATGCACCATCTGTTAGCTCCTAAGTACTCTCCAACAGAATCCAAAGCAGCAGCCCAATAATTTCTTTCATCACTCTCAGCAATTATATTTGTCAATTGAAGAAGCTACAATAATCTAAAGCCATATATGATCATCCAGAATTTAACAAGCAGATCAGGGAGCAAAGGGTTCTATTGATTGCCCTGCTACTTGTCTGCATTATTCACTTACACAATTCAATTTAATTGGTTGTGTTTACAGTATATTTAATATACAATCTTCTTTATAATCTGTTTTCTTCCTTGCTTCAGATTTACGTTTGATGTAAGCCAAGGCATCAGCTGCCTTTTAGAAACTGAATTATTAGTTCCATTGTTTTATTTACATCTCATGCTTTTATTCAATTACATATCTTGCAAAGTTAATTTCACCTTATTAATGCATTCAATAAATTTGTGCAAATGACATGAGATTCTTGCCTCTCTGGAAAATTTAATCCCTTCTTAAATCCTGAGGATTGCTGCAGAAACATCACACTTGCACTTTTTTGTTTTTTAGGCACAACTTTCTTCCAAAGGACACTGCTGAATAAATTCTCTGGCAATCTATTTCCCCTGGTTTCTCTTTTTAGAAAACAGAACCATACCTTATTACTGTCTTGGTGCTTTGTCAACTTTTAATAGCTCTAAATGCCTAATTATCTGCTCTGATGCAATTATGAAACCTCTATTTCAAGCTTGCTTTCAAGGATATGCACAGTGCTGTATCTCTTGAATTTACAGTAGTTTACTTTGCAGCAAAAGAACTGAGAATACATCACTGATGACAGCCTTTAGTTATGACATTGTCATTGGCTTTATGGCTTGTCACAGTGAAAGACAATGGTAAAACTGATTTAAGTCAAACACATTTTATGATATATTTACCTTTGGTTTAGTATACTATGATAATGTCTAAGTACCTCACAGTATTTTAAAATAGGGCTGGAGAGATGGCTCAGCCGTTAAAGGCTAGGCTCACAACCATAAATAAAATAGACTGTCTATAATTATATTTGTGTCAATAAATACTTTCATTCTTACAAAATAATGAAAAACAGATAACATAGAACACATTATTCAAATAAACAGTGATGGAATTTGGCCCTTAAATTGTATTTATTTTGAAGTCTTATTTACCAGTTTTCATGTTTACATTGTTTACTTTTCTGTTCTTGTGTCAAATCTCACTACCAAGCCAACTTCTAGAAGACATTATTTTGTTTTATAATTCCTGAGTAAAAGTATATAATGTTGGTGGAAGCATGCTGTCCAGGTGCTGGAAAAGAAAATTGGGCAGCTGCTATTTTTAACTGCAAACACAAAGCAGAGAGAATGAGAAGTGGGGTGTGGCTTTGAAACCTCAATCCTAACCCACAGGATTGCATTTTCTCCAGCAAGGTTATAGAAACTTCACAAACACTGGCACAAGCTGCGGACCAGGCCTCATCTAAGGTTAACATATTTCAATCAAACTACCATAAGGTTGTTCACTATAAAACTTTATTAAATGTTAAAGAAAATCCCTTTGGGGTCATATACTGAAAGGATATATAAGAAATACCTTCTGACTGTAGACTTGAATTTATTTTAGTTCTCTAGTTTCTCCAAAAATAGTTTACTAATGAGGATATTTACATACCTGGATGCTGATAAAATGATACAATAGGTCAGTCTTCTTGACAATGAAGAATTTTGAAGATTTGTTTCATTTGGATAACAATGCCAGTGTATAAAACTATGTAGCTTGTAGTAGAGTTAAATGTTGTTCTTACAGGTACTGCTTCCTAACTCTTTCTTAAAATACATTTTAACTACTTTCATGTTAAGCAAGTATTTTAAGCATTCAGCATGAACTTAGTGATATCTTTAGATAATGTGGATTTGTATTTACATGACATATATTTCTATTACATTACAATTAATAGAAAAGTAGGTGAGATATCTAGTTAATCTCAAGGCATCTTGGCACTTCAGAGGCAGAGACACATGGATCCCTGGAAGGTCTGGGGCCACCAGGGATATACAGAGAAACTTTGTCTTATAAGGGGGCTAGGGTAGAAATAGATACTGATACTTATTCAGGTGAATATGAAGACAACAAAGAGACCATCAAAGAAGAAAATTCAGTCAGAGATGGTGGCATCTTACCTCAAGACTACCATCTAAAAGTAAAGGAAAAATGAACACACAGGTGGAAGGAGAAAGTAGTCCAGGAAGCTAAAGGCGACAAAAGTACAAGTTAGATGCTACAAAGAATGGGGTCACATACTAACTGCTATAAAGAAAGCGACCAATGAGAGCCTTATGAACACTTAAGTGCTAGGCTATCTCTCCAGCTCCCCTTCTTATATTTTTAAGACTGTATTTTTTCCATAATTTATTTTATCATTATTAACCAATTAAATTCAGTGTTATAATATATATTTTATTAACTGTCAAATATGCATATTATAATCAATTTGATACATAGGTACTGTTATGCCCAAAGTCTCGAGACTGGAGAGACTACCAGAGACAAGGAGGTAGCAGAATGCAAAAGCAAGGTTTATTGAGTAGAGACGAGCTAGCTTGTGAACCACTCTAGATGTCCGTTACACCACAATCATGCAGGAGGGTTGGTTAGGGCGCAGGAGGGCTCCTTTTATAAACCAAGGCTGTGAATTAGGTTCTGGTGAGGATAATGGTAAGAGTCATTAGCTTATTGGCTTGTGCTAGGGGCTTTCCAGAAACTAGGGTGGGTGTGCCGGATAACAACAGGTCAGGCTTTTGATTGGTTAGCACCCAAGGTGAAAATAACAGTGGGTGCATATCTTATGGTCTTAGGTCAGTTTGACCCATTTTCATTTTTTATTATTATTTCTTCCCTGGCATGTTTGGGCTAGTGGAGGCCTTGGGTTATTTTCTGCTTTGGGGAAAGCAGGAGACTTTCTAGCCCTGGGCTGGGCCAGGTGGGTCTGCACGGCCATCCTCGTGCTCGGTTTTTTCCACGAAGTTCAGTAGAGAGGAGGGGTCTTCTCTCAATACCAAGGCTTATATTAAATTCTGTATGACTAAAGTAATCCAACAGTAGAATTGGATTACTTGTTGGCTATATTTTCTATTTCCACAAAACAATTTGCCACAAATATTAAAGCACAGTAGTCTTTTTTTTTTTTTTTTTTTTTTTTTTAATAATTTGCACCTTCTGTTTTTCAGAAGTCAATATTTGCCTTGCTTGGTTCTCTTTCATAATTTCAATCAAGGTATGTTTCCTTGTTGTATGAAGTTTGTGGCCCAGACTTTTGGGCCTAGCCCTCAGATTCAGACTCACTGCCAAATAATCACACAGAACCTTATATTTATTTTACACTGATCGACCCAGGGCCCAGGCATCCCAGGCATGTAACTTGTTAACTCTTTACTCTTAAACTAACCCCTGATTCTTATCTTGTTCAGCCATGGGCTCGGTACTTTTTCTCAAAGCAGCATAGTTGTCCTCTGCATCTACTGGCCTCTCCACTGGTTTCTGGCATCACTGTGGCATCTCTGCTCTGCTCTTCCTGTTCCCACACTTTTCTTAGTCTGGTGTCCCCACCTACACATCTTGTCTGCCTTCAGTCAATCAGTATTTTTATTAAAGCGTTAGGCAAGACAATTAATTACAAACGAAAAGAATACAATCCCACTACAGTTCCTTCCTTGCTTGCAAAGTCCAAAACCAAATTTGCATCCTCATAACTACAGAGCAGATACCATCAGCACCTACCCACTCCCCTCAGTGGTCTGCTATATACTGTTTGCATAAGTACTTTATGTCAACTTTGATTTTCAAACCCAGTTGGAAAGTTACTTTTCTGGCTTTTCTTTTTTTTTTTTTCCTTCAGTGGTTGCCTTGGCCTAGCTTTAAAGAATCCCAGTGACTATATGACCCAGGTAAACTGCTTTTGGGTTAACTCAATTTTAACAAAATAGAGTGCTTAACTATATCTGCAAATTTATTTCATAACACCATAATATATTGTTGAAAAAAATCACACTTTTTGATTGTGCTAAAAAGAAATGAGAGTATGCTGAGGCATAGACAGTAAGAACAGATATCACAGAGAGAATTCTACAGCACTGAAAATGGTACTGCATTGGAGGCCCTTCTGAGATCTACTTTAATTCTGATCTCCTTGTTCATCATTTTATACACATTGTATTCTAAAGCACAGTGGTTCTCAACCTTGTTTAACCTGAGACCTTTAACAACAGTTCCTCAAGTTGTGGTGACCACTAGCTATATAATTATTTTTGCTGCTACTTTGAAACTCTAACTTTGCTACTGCTATGAATCATAATGTAAATATTTTTGGAGACAGAAGATTGACAGAAAGATGTGACCCACAGGTTGAGAACCAATGTAATAGCCAGTTAGATACTATGTTTTACCTTCAGAAATATATGTCAAATGTTCCAGGAACACAGAGATAAAAAAAGATGTCTTGGAATTTATACTTTAAATGAAATTCATTTAGTGGTGAGAAAAGAGAAAATGTGTCATTCTTTAAAGTTTATATATACATGCAATCAATATCATTTGAATAGTAAAGGAAATACAGAGTTCAGTTTCACAAATATCTGAAACTGAATAACATACCTGCCACTTTCTACCTGAATGAGCATTGATGGATTATTTAAGCTCTAGTATCCTTTTTTTCTTTATTTAATAAGATGGTTGAAAGTCTAAGTAAGGCAATATATAGAAAAATTCTGGGCAGTATCTGCTATATAATTACTAAATAAATTGTAGCTCTTGCTCAAAAATACCTGTGATTCAGCATAAAAACCTAGGAATTAGTATTGTGAAAATATGACTAAACAATTAATGGACACCCCACAGATAGCAAATATGGATTGGCATACAAACCCTTAATGCTTTAAGCTCCTTTATATATGCTAAATGAGATAATAAGCTCCTTTATATATGCTAAACGAGATAATAATAGGACAAAAATTTCAATCTTTAATAATTAATAAATGAATAATATGAGGAAGACAAATTTGGTTCTCTATTACATATGTTTAGAGAGAAAATTACTAATTAGCAATTCATACTAATGGTAAAACATATAATAAATTGTGAAACTGACTTCTTGAAATTAGCTATAGATCAGAACTTTGACTTCTAATGATTGACAAAATAAATTTATTCAGGGATATGCAATGTACTATTTTGTATATATAAATCAATTTCTTTCATACATGTCTTAGGATATTTTACTTGTAAATTTATTATTGTTAAGTATTCTAATTATTTTGAGGAATTGTAACATATCTTTTATCTTTTTTATTATGGATAAAGACTCAATTTTTATCCATGTATCCCCTTGTTCAAACTGCCTTCCTGCTCCTGCCCCTCCCAGTCACTCTCTCTTCTCCTCATCTCCTTATCTCCTCCCTAGCAAGTTCAGGAGGTCCCAAGGTCACAAGGTTGCTTAGTTCAACATCTACTCCAGGAAGATCTATTTTCCTCACCCCAACATCAAGACTGGGTCAGGTGTTCCTCTGGAGGGAGTGGGCTCCAAGGTGCTGGTCCATGGTGTTTCAGATCCCAAGCTGTTCAGTGGTTGTGGCTTGCAACTTGGAAATGGCTTTGCTTTTTGGTTAAAGTCACTAATGAATGAGTACATCCCCTGCTTATCTTTCTGGGTTTGTGATACCTCCTAATTCAGGAGGATATTTTCCAAATTCATCCATTTGCCTGAAAATTATAGGATATCATTCTTTTCTTACTGTTGAGTAGTATTCCATTGTATAGATGTACCACAGTTTGTTAATCCATTCTTCAGTTGAGGGGCATCTAGGTTATTTCCAGTTTCTTGCTATTATGAATAATGTTGCTATGAACATAGTTGAACTAATGCCTTTGGAGTGCAAATGTGCATCTTTAGGGTATATGCCCAGTAGTGGTATTGCTAGATCCTATGGGAGATTGATTCCCAGTTTTCTCAGAAAACACCATACCGTATTCCAGAGTGTCTGAACAAGTCCTACCAACATTGGAGGAGTTTTGCCCATATATTTCATCTTAATAGTCCTCTTCAAAATAAAATTATATTTTTCTATTTGGACAGATAAAGGTGGTATTGCTAAAAGGATGCACATTTCTAAAAGAGGAAGTCCACTTGACCAAAATATGGAACTGTAAAATAAAAGAAGGCTTCTAATGTGGTCTGCAACAGCTCTTGACCTTCAGGTCAGGTCAATGTTCTTGCCTGAAGCTGTAATATCTAGAAACTTACTTAGATGACTTTTAGTTTTTAGAAATATACTTATGGGATAATAATTTAAAGAAATAATATTAAATAAAAGACAATGTATACATGGTTACTTTAATCAGTGAGAAGTAAAAATTTTACATAAATAATTATCTACTAAAATTGGCTAGCAAAGTTAGCATATATTAAAATATGCCACCATCAGTGCTTTTCTGCCTCATGAGATTCTTAATGTCAGTGAAATGATTGTCCATGTCTAGTCTTCATTGTTAGGTCATGATTTGAAGGAAAATGCTACTTAAAATGGGATCCTACAGTTGCCCCCTCAAGCATTTATGAGTTAAACATTTACTAAATATGGAACAGAGCTGTTAGCAGTCCTTGCTTTAATTTATTTTTTTTCAATGTCATGCTGCTTGTAATTTTGAATAACTGCTTTCACCTGCTGTGAGCAACAGTAACCACTGAGCATTGTGTTTTTGCTCAAATCCTATTTGTTGTTATGGAAACAGCATCTCTATTAAGTTTCCTGCTGCAGAACTGCTGCAGAAAATGCTACTTAAAATGTTCACCAGCATAAAAGGGGGTACAGTGAAGTCACACAATGCCTGACTATTTTTGTTATTTGATATGGAGACACAAAATGTAAAATGTAAATAATGATGACTAACAAACTTTATTATGTCAAATCAATGCCACAGAATAAGCAAGAGTTTTTCACGTATTAAAAATACAGACAAAATACAGTGGGTAATAATATTCTGTGAGGGTTAAAATGGTTTAAAGTTAACAAAACGAGAGGTTTGGTGATTTCATGGGTTCATAGACATTAAACATGGAAATCACTTATGTAGTAGAATAAAAAAAAATTGGCTATTATTTTGTGGAATACTCTTCCTCCATAAAATGTTAGTATTGAAACAATGCAATTTAATTTCTATTTTAATGAGTGAGAACCAATTTATTAATTTAATCATAAATTACCTGTTAAAGGACAATACATATTACCTTGCACCAAACAGTGGTGTCATATGTAACATCCAGACTTTATTGTCTAGAATATTTCAGTTTTCAGCTTTGCATAACTAAATGATAAATATAAACAAAAATGATTCTACAATCTCTGTCACAAAGTTTCCAACTTTCTTATTGTTGTTTATGTGGATAATTCCAAGAATGAACCATTCTTACATAAAAAAAAAATGAGTATCAATAGTTTTATCTGAGAAAGCAGAAGACATTTATGGATTCAAAATATGTTTTACACTCTATGCCACCATCATAACCAGTACCAATAATATTCTGCAATTTGCTAAATTTCTGCAGGTGTAAATAAGTTTCACAGAAGTCATTTTATTGAAGCTTCTTTTACCTATAAAGCTGGGAGGGTGGACATTTTGCCTATTTTACAGATGAGGAAAGAAGTGACAAATAAAATTAATTTTCTTAATCTTAAGTGTTCTGATAGAGATCTTTGTTTGTTTGCATAATTTTTCTTTATAAAACCTAAGGAACAATTTCTCATCTAGGAATACTTCTTCTTATTAGCGTAACTACTAGTTAGTGAATATTTTGGAGGAGAGGCTTGGAGAAAAAACTATATCATGCAAAAGATAGGTTTGTTTCTACTGTACTTCAAATATATATTAAACCAATTTTATGTAGCTAAAAGAAAGCAACAAAACAGATATACTCAGTGATTTTGTTGTACATATGAAGATATGTTTAGATTTTAAATGGATGTAAATGGATATATCTTTGACTGTCCCTTTAATTTAAAATTATATAAACTACTTACTAAGTTTATACACACATATTTTGCATATATTCAGAGGTTTGCCTGTTAATTACCATGTTAAAAAAATTACTATGCTAATTAATTTGGAGAGAACAATAACATTATTTATAAATAAAATAAAAATATATATTGTTTATATCTTATAATCTACAGGAAGCTGTAAGTTGAAATACAGATTATTATAAATTAAGAAATATGAATTTAAAGATAAATTATAAGATTCTCATTCAACTCTTACCTATATACACATTAAAATAGTTTATAGAATGTTTCATCTTCCAATTTTAATCAAAAATATAATTATATAATTGCACTGTAGTTTTAAAAAGATTTTAATAGTCACATTATTATAAGAAACTGGTAACTTTTTATTACTAAGCCTACTAACTGGATTCAAATTATTTAAAAAACAAAAATTGTTTTGATGGTCAATTTTGAGTTTGATCCCACAGAAATTATGGTCAATCCTCCTTATTGACATGCAAATTCCTGAGAAAAATCTCTCCAAATTATAATTTTAAGATAACTGGAAATAAAGATGTTCTAAATGGTACCTAAAACAAAAATTGCTGTAAATACATAGTAGTCATAGTTCAGATAAAATATATGTTTCTTTAATGTACTTGTAACATTGGTTAAAGGAGAAAACATAGAAAATAGGCACTAAATGAAAAGGCTATAAGGGCAGAAAAATATAATTTCTTTTTTTGGTCTTCATATTCACATTCACAGTTGCCTCTAAAGTCATTATAGAATTTAGATTTCTCAAAAGAAAGCAGATCACAACATGATTCAATTTTATTTGGATAGAAGCAAAGACAATAATAGACAAAGTGAATGCTGGGGCGAGCCTCTTCTCATTTGGCTTTGAGGATATATTTATCCAGTTGCAGGGGCTTTCCTCCTGTTTGCCTCTGTCACAGACTAAATAATTGCCAGCCAAAATCTCAGCAGCCTTTCCCTGAATCACCTCAATTAGGTAAATAGAAAATATGAGGATGAAAAGAATACAATCTCCAAGTATTAATGCTGGTTCATTATGGAATGCCATAGAATTCTCCTCAGAATTCCCTGAAGAATCAGATAAATCAGTTGAGACAGATTTAGTCGAACTTCTATAGAACACAACTCTCAAGAAACTCATCTGAAAATTAATGCTACAGTTGTTCATTGTATTTGTTATGCTAGTTATTCGCCTATGTGCTTCTTCTGTATCTGTGCTACATTAATCCACTCAGCTCCACCCTATTAATGATTTTATTCCTATAAAAAAGACCTGAAGAATGTGCAGCATAAGTAAGTAGTCTAAGATGCTGTAGCTGGTGAGCCACAGATGGACTTTTAGAAATAAAGTGGAATTTCTCGGTACTTGTTGTTATATTCTAGCCTACTAGATATTAACTTGTGGTGTTTCATAACCAGTATAAACCTCATGGGCATTTATTAAACATATATTGCTGGGTGTTGTTATAAAATTTGGGGCATGATGCCGGTTTGTGGGATAGGTGATGCATAATGTTAATCTGTAGTAGCCTAAAAATATTTAGAAGTATTTATTTCTCCTTTTTTTATATTCCGAATTATGTGTATAATAGACCTGCAGATGGAAAAAATGTCCTTAAGCTTTTTGTGATAAAATATTTGAACAATTAGTTCTTTGCAGTAGATGGAGGCCATTAAAAAATCAAATGCAATTAAACAAACAGACACTAAAACAACCAAAAATATCAAAATGCTGGCTTGTGGAGTCCAGTCTCAACAGATATTCAAAAAAATTCTTGCACATAAAGTTCAATGAACATTATATGGAGGGACATGGAAAAACCTTAAGAGCTAAAGTGTCAGGGAGCTTGCTATGAGATTGTAGATCATAGAAATGTCAGAAACCACCCCAATTCAGTTTCACTACATAACTCGCTGAACATGAGCTGAATAAGGATGACTCCAGTAGACACATAAAACATGACCAGGGAAAGCCTATATGACTTCAGCCCCACAGAAAAATTTGTAGACCACTAAGGATTGTGGCCCAAAGGGGTTATGATTAACAGGTTGAAAAGCACTTCTCTGTAAGCAGCTACCTGTAAGTACAGATGGACTGGACAACAAGAATATCTGTTCTCTGGGACTATCTCAGGATGTGGCAGCAGCCTTAACACATAAGAGAATAGAGGGAAACTGTCAGTTTTGCTTGCTACATCCTTTCTTTGATTCCCTAGTCTCTCATGGTGTCAAAGGGAATAGCTGAGTTGATTACTTGAAAGAAACCCAGCACTTGAAACAACAGTTCATTAGTGAATCCAAAGTCAAAAAAGGTGCATTTCCTGAAATAATAATAGCTTACAAATCTCTCATTATTTCTTTATTACACCTCTTGTTTCACCTCTTCTCTCTTTGTTATTTGTTTTCTTATAACTTTTCAAGTATCTGTATAGTGGGAGGAAATGAAGAACATAAAAATACAAAAAAAAAAAAAAGAAAAGAAAAGAAAAGAAAACAATCAAAACCCTGAGGATGTATTCCAAATCTATGTATTCAGGTTATATTTACACTTTAAAACTTCACTTAAAAATACTGAATTTGAATACTAATCTTATATTTATTCACATATCCTTTGATTTATCTCTAGACTTTAAAAAAATTAAATGGCTTATATTGTTAGCTAATATAATAAAATTCACTGTTAAGGGAATGTCTGGACCTTTCATTCAAATTACCTATGGTGGTCAAAAACCCAAACCTACATTCCAAAATGAACATTTTTCTCTTTGAAGTCTGGATGCAATATAAGCTAGTGCCAAGAGAGATCGTTTAAGTGAGGTTATTAAGGGGACTATGATTGATGGAGTTTGCAGCTGGTAACGTGATTCCCCTTTGGCTTCTCTGTGAACATCGGTAACAGATCAATATCTCATCTGCATGAGATTATGGCCACTTTTGACAATGACAGTGAGAAAAGAGGAAAGAAGACAGACAGACAGACAGACAGACACATACACGCACACACATAGAGGGAGGGAGGGAGGGAGGGAGAGAGAGAGAGAATAATATTTGGCTAAGAGCCATTGTCTCTATTTTATTTTAAAAGATTATGTAAGTATTGGTGGGCAGAAAAATGATTTGATTGAAATTTTTGTTGCTGCAGTTTTGTTCAACATTGATCAGCTTGAAATGTTTAAATACTACTTTTGATATTTCTTTTTTGTCCCTTAAATTACCATAGATTTTCAACATAAGTTTGCAGGAACATGACTGTATCTACGTGCTAAAAGAAATCACAGTGAACTAGAAAAAATTTTACCATTTTGATCCAGCTGGATATAGATTCAACATCACATAGAAACTGTAAAGACAAGGTTTATACAATAGAAAATTTGTTTTAACATTTTCCTTTTTTGGATTATATACTTATGTTTATTTGAGTTTAATATTTTCATATATTCAACAGAAATTACATAAATAAGAAATGTGGTGTAAGTATTCAGTAGGCAGTGTTTTCCACAATTAAAACCACACAAAAGAAGAAGTAATAAAAATACTTCCTTCATTCATCATTCCATAAATACTCTACAAGAAAAAGCAAATGTGACTTGCATAAAACACACCATGATTATTGGACATAGTTACTGAACATTTCAGTTTTGCAACTCAAAATTTACTTCATTCAAATGTTCTTCTATAATAATATGATCCCAAATATTTCCCTGTGACTCCATGGTATTATGGGTAGAATATACATGAGGACATGTTATATACAGTTTTATGACAATAAATAAAACAAACCCAGTATATCAGCAGTTAATATTACTCAGAAAATGAGTTAAAATGAGATTAAAATAAGAAAAAGGAAAACCAACACAAAACATAACAACTTCTATCCATTTAATTGGATGAATTGGGATATGTATGTAAAACCATAACATTTTATCTTCTTCCCACTTTTCTACTCTCTTCCCATCCTGAACTTGTTTACTCTCATTGGAATGGTACTGAAGGCTGGATTCCTAAGTGTGGTTGTTGGTTTTGTGTGTGAGAAGAGGCACACACACACTATCAGGATCAGGGCCACATGAGAGTTTATTCAGGAGAATTGCCAGGTGAGCACAGGAGCAGAGAAACAGAAGAGAGAAGGAGAGACAGACTGCAACATGGTTTCTCCCTTTAAGAGAGAGGGTGAGCACGGGTTTACGTAGCCACGCCTAGGGGCACGTCCTGCTGGAGCCATGTTGGCTTCACTATGTGGCTGCTACATACCAGGAATTTTTGTTTCACCCAGAGCCATGTTGGATTCATCACACTGAATGTCACAAATCCTTAAAATGGTGCTGTCAGGAACTTTTCTAAAGGTAGAGCAACATTTGTAGTTCTTTTGTATCAGTAGCGTCCTTTCTTCCTGTTTTCATCCTGGGGTAGATGAGGACCAAAGGAGGCTTCATCCTACAAGGTTTATGGACAAAGGAAATCTTAAATGATGAAGGCAAACAAAGAAGATCAGAAGCCCTTCATGTGATGAGGATTAATTTGATACATTAAAGTCTTCTATTAATAAGATATGTGTTTAGGTTAGATTTTAAGAAAGCCTTTTCCATTCACTCTGGTGGTAAATTATTCCTGGTTATGAACAGTCTATTGGATCATTCTTATACTTTACTGTTTCTGCACTTAGACAGACTGGCTTTTATTCAGTTAGATACAATTCTACAGGATATTTATTTTGATGTCATAAGCTCTAATGCAGCAAAACCAGCAGAATAGAAAACAAGGGATTATGAAGGCGTAAAGCTTAACAGAGATAAGGTTCAAAACAATATCAGGAAACTCATTTCTGGACTATGATATAGATATTAATAGGGAATAAATTTGAGCTTAAAAAACACAATGGTGCCTGAAACTAAGCATGCAAATGACATGATCTTTAAAAGTTTTTCAGTGACAATTGAATATACACATGTGCATATATTTACATATCTCCATATTTCTTTTAAAAGATTAGTGACCCAGCACTAAACATGTCTTGTAAATTCTATTGTGCCTTCTGGAAATCTAAAGTTAGACAGAGATTTGCAAATTGAGGTTGGGGATTTCTGACTAATGTGCCTTACTTGAATATTAATGACATGCATACAAAAATACTTTGCTAAAGAAAAAATAAGAATCAAACAACAGAACAGCTACCTGCTGTTTGGAATGTAGCATTAACAAACAGAGTTCAGAATCAATCATTCCTTTCAGTGTAGCCCTGGCACTCAGTTATTATCTTCTTCTCTTATTTTAATGGATAGGAAGGGAAGAATCACAAGATAATGGAGTCCACATGGCTTTTGAAAATTCTCTGAGGAGTAAAACCATTTGTAACCTGTAAAGCATCCATCTAAAGCAAGTGAAAATGAGTCACACTTGTCAGGAATTAGAGAACTATGTGTTCTTTTTAAAATTGTTCTTTTGCAAGCACAGGGTTTTGCTGTAAGACTGTTTCTGTGTTCTGCCTGTGGATCTATTCAACCTTTAATTCAGATTCAGGTAACCTAACAAGTGATTCCATTTAATGGGGTTTTCCAACGATCACTGCAGGAGTTTATATTCTTATAGATTTGACTAATTTAATCCTCTAAGCTGACCTTGTAGTCTGAGAAGCATTTCCCATGAGAAATTAAACACTTATTGATTTAATTCTTTATGTTTCAGAATAAGGAAAACATCATATGTAGGTTTAAAAAAGAACAGTATTGGGGCTGGAGAGATGGCTCAGAGGTTAAGAGCACTGACTGTTCTTCCAGAGGACCTGAGTTCAATTCCCAGCAAAACCACATGGTGGCTCACAACCATCTATGATGAGGTCTGGTGACCTCTTCTGTAAAAACTGTATGCATAATAAATAAATAAATCTTTAAAAAAAAAAAAAAAGAACAGTATTGAAGTGTTTCATTTAGCACTGATAATAGCATCTTTTGACTGCATTCCATTGTCTTTAACACCCAAATGACAAATGGTAAATTCTGCAGTTGATGTCTCCAATGCCCATATATGTATATATAGAGAAAGTCATGTATGTATTGCTTTCTCTGGGTCATAAAGAATGCTATTTTTTATTTGTACTGTCTTACAATGGACAGCTTTCTGGACAGGTACCATCTACCAGAATTAAATGAAGATCAGATTAATTACCAAAACAGGCCTATAACCCTTAAGGAAAGTAAAGCTGTCATTAAAAACCTCCTCAAAAAGAAAAGCCCTGGTCCAGATGGTTTTAGTGCCGAATTCTAGCAGACATTCAAAGAAGAATTACTACCGTTACTCCTCAAACTATTTCACACAGTAGAAACTGAAGGAATATTGCCAAATTCCTTTTATGAGGCCACAATTACCCTAATACCCAAGCCACTCAAAGACACAACAAAGAAGGAGAATTACAGACCAATTTCCCTCATGAATATAGATGCGAAAATTCTCAACAAAATTTTGGCAAACCATATACAACAATGTATAAAAGATATCATCCACCACGACCAAGTAAGCTTCATCTCAGAAATGTAGGGCTGGTTTAACATACGAAAAACTGTAAATGTTATCCATCATATAAACAAACTAAAGGAACAAAACCACATAATCATATCCTTAGATGCAGAAAAAGCCTTTGACAAAATCCAACACTCCTTTATGATTAAAGTCCTGGAGAGATCAGGAATACAGGGAGAATACTTAAATATAATAAAGGCGATTTACATGAAGTCCACAGCCAGTATCAAACTTAATGGAGAAAAACTCAAAGCAATCCCACTAAAGTCAGGAACTAGACAAGGATGTCCTCTCTCCCCTTATCTATTCAATTTTGCTTTTAGCTAAAGCAATAAGGGAAAGAAAAGAGATTAAGAGGATAAAAATTGGAAAAGAAGAAGTGAAGCTATCTCTATTTGCAGATGATATGATTGTATACATAAGTGATCCACAAAATTCTTCCAAGGAACTGCTACAGCTGATAAACACCTTCAGCAATGTAGCAGGATACAAGATTGACTCAAAGAAATCAGTAGCCCTTCTATACACTAAAGATAAAAGAGCTGAGAAAGAAATAGTGGAAACATTGCCCTTCATAATAGCTGCAAATAGTATTAAATACCTTGGAGTAACTATAACCAAAGAAGTAACAGACCTATTTGACAAAAATTTTAAATCACTGAAGAAAGAAATTGAAGAGGATATCAGAAAATGGAAAGCTCTCCCGTGTTCCTGGATTGGTAGGATCAACATAGTAAAAATGGCAATTCTACCAAAGGCAATCTACAGATTCAATGCACTGCCCATCAAAATCCCAACACAATTTTTTTGGACCTTGAAAGAACAATACTCAATTTCATTTGGAATAACAGGAAAGCCAGGATTGCCAAAACAATTTTACTCAACAAAAGAACCTCAGGAGGTATCACCATCCCTGACTTCAAGCTATATTATAGAGCTACAGTAATAAAAACAGCCTGGTACTGGCATAAAAACAAACTTGTGGACCAATGGAATAGAATTGAGGACCCTAACCCTAACCCTAACCCAAAAACCTATGAACACCTGATCTTTGAAAAACAGGCCCAAAATATTCAATGGAAAAATGATAATATATTTAACAAATGATGTTGGCATAGCTGGATGGAAGTGTGTAGAAAAATGCAAATAGATCCGAGCCTGTCACCCTGCACAAAACTCAAATCCATGTGGATAAAAGGCCTCAACTTAAATCCAGCCACTTTGAACTTGATAGATAAGAAAGTGGGAAATACACTTCTACGAATTGGCATAGGTGACCACTTCCTAAATATAATACCAGTGGCACAGACACTAGTACCAACAATCAATAAGTGGGGTCTCCTGAAGCTAAAAAGCTTCTGTAAAGCCAAGGACACAGTCAATAGGACAAAACGCCAGCCTACAGAATGGGAAACTATTTTCACCAACCCTACAAGTGATAGAGGACTGATCTCTAAGATATATGAAGAGCTCAAGAATCTAGAGCCCAAAACCTTGAATAACCCAATCAAAAAATGGGGTACAGATCTAAAAAGGGAATTCTCAGCAGAGGAACTACGAATGGATGAAAGGCACCTGAAAAAGTGCTCATCATCTTTAGCCATCAGAGTAATGCAAATCAAAACAACTTTGAGATACCACCTAACACCTGATAGATTGGCTAAGATAAAAGGCACAGATGACAGCCTATGATGGAGAGGATGCGGATCAAGGGAAACACTCCTTCATTGTTGGTGGGAGTGTAAGCTTGTTCAGCCACTTTGGAATACAATATGGCAGTTTCTCAGAAAATTGAAACTCAATCTCCCCAAGGACACAGCAATACCACTTCTGGGTGTATACCCGAAAGAGGCACATTCACACTCCAAAGGTATTAGCTCAACTATGTTCATAGCAGCATTATTTGTAATAGCAAGAACCTGGAAACAACCTAGATGTCCTTCAACTGAAGAATGGATTAAAAAACTGTGGTACATCTACACAATGGAATGCTACTCAGCAGTAAGAAAAAACGATATCCTAAAATTCGCAGGCAAATGGATGGATTTGGAGAATATCCTCCTGAGCGAGGTATCACAAACTCAGAAAGATAAGCAGGGTATGTACTCACTCATTAGTGGTCTCTAAACAAACAAACAAGAAAAAAAGCCAAGCATGCCCAAGCTGCAATCCACAACCACTGAACAGCTTGGGATCAGAAACACCCTGGACTGACCCTTCAGATCCCACTCCAACTATAGGAACACCTGACTCACTCTTGAGGGAGTGGGGACAAAACTGGATTTGCCAGGAGTGGAGACTGAGCTAAGCATTATTAGGTCAGTGGGAACATGGGAGTCTCTGCTGCCTGCACAGGGAGGGGATGGGGAGTTTTGGAGAAGAAAAAAATGACCTGATGTGGTGGGAGGGGGAAGGGACCTTGAATGGGGATATACAGGGATGGAAAACAAAATTCAGAGGGAAAGCTGAACACAAAGTAAATATATGTGTAGCAATCTTATTTGCATTATCACCCTTGATAAGTCATGCTTATGATTTTTATCTTCTTTATGATTATTGTTAACTTATCAGGATTTTAAATTCATTTTAGTGTTTTTCTTGATAAATACAAAATAAATAAAGAAAAAAAACATGGTACTTGATTCCACAAACAGAATATTCAATAGAAAGTTATCTCTTACTAGGATCAAGTTATTAATTAAATTTATTTTGGTTTTCTATGGATTTCACTAGTGTTAGTAACTGAGTGATATATTTAACAGCATTTGTCTGCAAATCTTACAGTTAACTTTGAATAAAATCTTATACAAAGCTGACTTAAATATTCTAGGCCATAGAAGAGTCTGAATGCTTTGGTTAACATATTGTACTTGCATTCCAATAACATTTAAACCAGAGAAAAAGTTGTTTTACTAGGACTATTTGCAAAGATCTAAACCAATTCAATTATGAACTTTATGATATATAGCTACTCTACATATTTATATCCTTACATGTTATTTTATGTATTTTATATGTGTACTTTTGTATATAATTTTCCAGGTATTATTTATGTTACATGTTCCATCTGCCTTGTATGTTGTATTACTTTTAGAATTTAACTGGGTGTGTTCAAAGACAAGATTCACTTTACTCAATGATACATATTCACTTGAAAAAATGTCAACTAAACCAAATTAAGGCAATAATTTCAAATTTATAGTGTTCCTGGCAACTGAGAAGCATTGAAGTGACCCCTAATTGCTGTTCCCTAAGTTCTCATGTCCTGTACACCAGTCAGCTCTGTAGCAGACAAACCTTAGAGGTCAGAACTTGGCTGCGAGGCTGTAGATTTGTTCTTCTTTCAAACTAGCTGCCTCAAAGAAATGTGACTGTCATCCTTGAGGGCTGATAATAATGCAAAATAAAATAGAGGCAAATGATTATAAAAATCATCAGAGCCTTGCATGTCACAGAAATGTCACATTAATAGGAAAGCGTTTCAGTAATATAATGGCATGTTTATAAGAAGGACTGTCTGATGTCTGATCTGCTGATTTAGCTCCAGTTCTTGTCCAGGTATGGCATGTGAGCACATTCAGCATGCTGCCTGGTCCCCAGCTATTGTGAGGAAGAAATGTTTTAGTTGTTGCTGTTGTTGTTGTTGTTTTCTCCACCATGCTAATGAACTTTGGTACAAATGTCAGTTATTTACTCTTGCTCCTGCCCCTTTGTAAACAGAAGGTCTAGTCACTTTTTCCCTTGACTTCTTGAAGGAGCTTATTCTGCAGCCATGGCTGACTAGTTTATTGTGTATTCCCACATGTTTCTACCTCTTAAGCTACCTATATTCACAATAGAAACAGAAACTTAAGACAATAAAGCATTACTTGCAGTAGCTTGTATGTGTAACAGCACTTGAGAGACAGACACATGGAGACTGGATCAAGAGTAGAATCAGGCTAGACTTCACAGTTAAGTTCCAAAGCAGCCTAGGTTAAGGAGTGGACCTCTTTTTCAAAATAAAGAAAATGTAAAGATAATGATAGATATAATGATAGCATTTATGAAAGAAAAATGATGAAAATAGAAACAGAAATAGGCAAGAATGAAGAAGGAACAAAGGTGAAGAGAGGATTAGAGATGAAGGCTTCAGGTGCTAGCACATGTGTCTGTTGATGTCTGTTGATCTGCCCGGCACATATAATGGACAGAGCAAGCCTCAGGACTGAATATATAAAGACAATACTTTTCTACTTTTGCAGTAAGAATTGTTCTTCCCATTTGCAGTGCAATGAAACCTTAAAAGTGTCAGTTGAGAAAATATTGAGACATCAAGCCATTAACAATTGTCAAAGTAATGACTCCCTGGTACTTGAGACAGATAAAAACTCTGGCAAAGCTCTTTGGGCAGTCTTTTATTTAAAATTCCACTTCAGAGCGTACTTATTATTTGAAACACTTTTGATTTTCAGTTTTAGTGAGGGTGACAGAGTGCACTCATGACAACCTTGGCAATGTTGCCCTCTACAAATTCCTTGATCTCAATTTCAAAGCCGTAGGAGTTGTTTTGATAATATCTACCTAGTTTTAAAGATAAAATTCCCTTTCTTTTCTACATTACTACATCATCTACCATCTTTTCCTCTTAAAAGTTCAGGGTTTCTAAGTTCAACCAATCTGATTGTCAAGGAAATTGCTCAATCATGGCAATGGCATTCTTCCTAAGAGCTTCTTGCCTGAATCCTTGTGGCAGATGCTATAACTTAATGCAGATGTGTGATTTTCAGCATCTCTAAGAGCAATTCTTGGAAGCAACTTTAAGAGAAATTGTATAAAAAAAACAGTTATCCTATTACTGTATACACCACTGTGTTAGAACACCTCAAGTTTGGTGTTGTTGGTTAACAGTGATATCCTTCTATCCTTACAAAGACGAAATCTCTAGTATTCCCTTCCAAATTGACATCAAATAGATAAGAAGCAGAATTTCTGAGGTTCCAGTCTCAAACTGACTTAATGTGTGACTCAGAACCACTTAAATTTCTCATTTTCTCTTTCTTCATATATATAAGAATATATACTTCAGAGCATAGTCAAGACAAAGTAAATCCACATAGCTAAGAAAAAAAAAGATGGAAATTAAAGTCATCCAGATGAAGGCATGAATTATTTTGATATATTGTTTAATATCCTGTTTATTTTATTTTTCTTTTCAGCATGGTTTAAACATTTTCTAGTTTGATGTTCAAAATAGTTTATAAACTATTCTCAAGTTTATTTTTTATCATGATAGAACATACAGCAAACATTCTTGAAATTAAAACATTCTTGTGTCCTGTATATTCCTAGAAATAAAAAAAAACAATAACAAACTAAGGTAAACACTACTAAACAATTTGCATTTAATCTAAATATATTATATAGATAAATATGTTGATTTTTTTAAAAGCACATTTCTGTTACTGTTTACAGAGGTCCTTATTTTAATATAACTAATTATATATCTAGTCTATTTTGAAATTGTTAATCTGAGCTTTTACTGAGTAGCATTTTCTCTTAGATAGTTAAAAAAAATCAGTTTGTTCTCAATCAAGAGCCACATTGGAGAACTCTTGTTTTCTTTTTACACAGGCAAGTCAATTATACATTATGTTCTCCAAAATTCCTCTGTATTTGTCATTTGGGCAGATTCACAGCTCTCCAATGAGCAGAAAGTTTAAAATTTGTGGGTTCTCTGAACTTTTTTAATTGACACTGATGAGGAATATGTTGACAATTGGAGAGATTGTGACAAATAGTGAGGGGGAAATTCTTATGTCACAACTGCTGATAATAGTGAGCATATTTATAGCTTGACAACTCCACTGAGTATTGGGTAGCTTCAGAAATAATGCAAATTACACAGCTTATAAACTTATGAAAGCTAAAAGAACTAATGGCATGTTATCATCTGCAACTTAGGAAATTGCAGTATTTAAGAAAAAGTAGAAAAATGTCCCTTTGGTTTTTGTTTGTTTGTTTTTTGTTTTTGTTTGTTTGTTTGTTTGTTTTTGGTTTTGCCTCCTCTGTCCTGGAACTAGCTCTGTAGACTAGGTTGGAATTCTGGGCATCCACTTTATTTTCATGGTCAGCATGACCACCAATCCACAAGAACAAAGAGGCAGAAGCAATGACAGAGGTCCCTAGACTGCCAGTGAACAAGTTGGAGACATCCCTCTGGATGGTGACTTTGGTGAATCAGCTCAGTTTTTTTTTTCCTTCTTATTAGCTTCTTTTATATATTTGAGTTATAGATATTAATTGAAAATACAAAACATTTCTTTTTATAGGATAGTAGATAGATAACAAATTATAAATATAAATTAAACATGATGCTGTTGTAGACATTTAAAAATCTATCAGATTACTTATTTTCAGTTCTGTTTTCAGTGGGTTCTCACATTTCTTACGGTATTATAGTTGCCCTAGTTAGAACACTAAACTTTCAGCGACACAGTGTGACATGATAATATGAGGTTATGGGCTGAATCATGAATATAGTTGGTCTTAGTAATAAAAATCTGGAGCCAGATATTGGAGTAAAAGCTGAAAGATCGAAGAGACAAAGGAGCAGCCAGCCAATGTCCCCTCTTACCTCTCCAACTCTTCAGACAAAAATGGGCCAATCTCTTGTCTCTACCCCAACTTATCACTTCCTCTTTCTGCCCAGCCATATCACTGTCTCCTGTCTGTACAGACTTCCAAACCTCTATGCTTAACTAGTGGCTAGCTCCAACCTCGGATCTTCAGGCAAGCTTTACTCGTCAGAACACAAATAGAATATCTAAACAATAGGCAATAATGATAAGAATTTGATTTTTCCCTCATGGGCTCAGGGAAACAAAACCAGGTAGGTTATCAGGCTCATCTCTGGATCTTTACAGGATGGTCCGTCTTGCCAGCCAAAACTGAATTCTTTTAACATGTAACAATCTAATGATAATCTTTTATATGCAGATTTGTTACAACAGCTCTTCTTTTTGCTCCTTCTTCTCTGTCTCTTTCCTTTGTCCTTTACATTTGTCATTTATTCTTTCTCTTATCCAGCTCTCTTCCCCCTCCTGCTTTTTTCTGTTTCTCTCTTTCTCTTTGAGGCATGCTGATTCAATATCACATATGAACAACAAAATTAGCACTGTTTTCAGAAGTCCATTCTGAAGATTCAAAGATGGTTCTCCCTGAAAAATTGGAGCATGTTAGCTTGAAAGAATGAAGGCTAACAGGATGACAAATACTGTTCTGGGTTTGTCTCCATATGCAAGTATACCTGTGTAACCTTGGTTAGAGATTGTATCTCCTATTAATGCTTCAAATGTTTTTGGGAAAGGTGGTGACACTCCATAAAATTTTATCAAATCTATCAAATAATACAATTAACTTCTATTTTGTGCCAATAAACACAATAGTAAAAAGTTTTCATTCAAATTCAGCAATCATTGGCTGAGAATGATTGAATAGTTATTGAAAAATTATTTTTCTATTTGCTAAACTAGCAATTCTGAAATTTTGTTTTTTGTTGTGTTTTGTTTTTTGATTTTGTTTGTTGTTATTTTGTGTGTTTTAAATCATTTTACTAGAGATATATAGGATTTGGGAGCTTGGAGACAAACACTAATTTGAACTAAGAGGTATGCTTGTATGGTAAGTCTTATGTGGCATCAAGGTCCTATAATATAACTTCTAGTACAAATCTTTGTTGAGCATGTGTCTCAGGGGAAAGGCTTTTAGGCAGGAAATTGTGGGAAGAGTCATGATAAAGATAAATCAGGCATCATGCTTAGAGATAGCTTTAAGATAAGGACAGTCCCCCAGGACCAGAGATATTCTCTAGATAAGAGAGGGGTGGTGTGTGTCATCAGGTTGATGAACTCTGGAGAAAATTGCCAGGCTGTGACTGAGTGTGAATTCTGACCAGCAAGCTTCTGGTCTTAACAATCTTAAATTCACAGAGATCTGCCAGCCTCTGTGTTTCAAGTCATGGGATTAAAAGTGAATGCCACAATTTTTTTTGGCCTTTTTATTTACTTTGACTAAAGCTTCTTTGTATCATTTCCTTTCTTTCTTCTTATTTATTTATTCATTTATTTTAGAAAATAAAGTCCAAATACAAAATAAATAAAGAAAAAAAAGAAAATAAAGTCCTCATTTTATACTCTGGTTTCTCTTCAGATCATATAAATCCTTTTACTTTCTATAACATTAAAAAAGAACAAAGTTGAATTGAGAGTGAACATACAAACACACAAAAATGTATACACTATAATACATCTCTAGCATGAGAAATCTGTCCTGCTTTGTTTCACTGTGTATTCACACCTACAAGTTCTTTAGTTATATCTGATACAAAGAGGGTGAGTATTTAGTTTTAGAGATAAATTAGCAAGAGTGAGTATTTCAGCAAAACAGCTCAAAGCACCAGACATACTTATCTAATATGAGCCATAGATTTTTATTTATAAAAGTTTTTGATGTATGGATTATATATTCTTTTTCATTATCTCTTCACCTTTTCTAGGACATTTGGAATTTCTTTTTTTCCTTTTATTATTATTATTATGAACAGAGAAGTCACACTTTCTATCCTTGTATATCCTTATTCAAGGTCCCTTCCCCTTCCCACCACATCAGGTCATTCTTTCTTCTCCACAAATCCCCATCCCTTCCCTGGGCAGGCTGCAGGCAAATATCTTGTGTTAGGTGCTTACATTAAAAAAATAGAAGTAAGAAGAGAAAAAGAAGTCATGAAATATATAGGTAAATGAGAGGAACTAGTAAAAACTCATCCTGAGTCAAGTGTCCCAGGCTCAGAAAGAATAATATGATATGAAATATCTTTGCTTACATGTGGATATTAGTTTGTAAGCCAATCTACCTTCTATCAAACCACAGAGGTTAGGTATATAGTAAAGAACTTGTAGTGATAGATAGAATTCCCTATGGAGGAGAAATAAAATAAATAATTATGAGTAGATGGATTAGAACTGCAACATGAGGATCAAGTGAGGAGGGTTGAGAAGAATGACATGAAGGAGGGACATGCGGAAAGACAGCTAAAGTAAAGGGGTATTTGAAGGATATTATAATAACCCAATACTCTAACCCTAACCCTGAACCTAAACCTAAAATATGTAATATGATAGAATCTAAATAACCAAACACAAATGACCATCTGTTGTCATCAACAGCTTCCAGGCCCGATATTGGGTTAGATTTAATTCAGTTTTTGGCAAGCAGTGTCCCATGGGTACCCTAAAAGAACTCAAGATGTTATCAAGTTTATAGCCTGCTCTTTACCAACTGAAGGCAAGGCTCCATTGAAGAAGACAATACCTTTACAACTCATTAAACATGGGGACTTGAGGCAGTATCCACATTACCTACATATAGCCTACCTCTCTATTTGCAAGCATGTTTCAAATGACAAATTTAAGCACCAACTCAGCTACAAACCTGTTGATCTACAATGATGTCCTTCCTGTGAGACCTAATAGTGCAATGGTGACACAAAGCTTGAGGGCATTACCAAACAATATCTGATTTGGCCATACTTGACAAAGCTTGGGTGACCAAGTACCTAAGACTAGATATCCAGGCATCTATTATAAAAACAAAACATCTGTTCTATAAAATAGATAAGTAATAAAAACATAATGATTAATCGACTCCTATTAACTCCATCTTCCATACTCATAGGTCAGTGCTTTGCTCAATCATCACTAGAGAAGGTTCCTCCTGCAGCAGGAGAGAACAGCTATAGAGACCCAGATCCAGACATTATGCAGAGAATGAGAGAACTTGAAATACTCAATGTAAAAAGGGATGTCTCCACCAAATACCTTCTCTCAGGGAGCACTGAAGAAGAAGAGATGGAAAGAATATAAGAGCCAGAAGCATAGAGGAAACAAAGAAAAAAAGACCCTCTAAACCAACAGATGAGAGAGAATCTAAAGGTGTTCAGGTAGGGAAGTGAACCCAGAAGAGATAAAATTAAAAACTTAGTTTAGACTTGCTTCAACCAAGATATTAAAAACAAAGACAATAATCATACATTTTTACTTTTTAAAATATTTTTAATTTTTAAAATTTATACACATTTTGTAATTATTTATAGAAAAACCTCTAGGAGATGAATCAGTCTGTTACCCTTATAAATTAGGTGTTCTGAAAGAGAACTTTGTATACTAGTCCCTGAAATTGTTAAGTATATTTTTTAAAAAAATGTATACATGTTTTTTTTTAAAAGAAAACTAAATTTCATATTGCAATATCTAATATGCCCCATTGAAGGAAGTTGAAGGAAATTGATTTTTGATACTTTAGAAATGTTAGATGTGTTGCTTGGCAGTAAACTTATTTTACTTATATACCTCATGCCACATTGTTCCTAAACTTATATATAGTATTGACTTAGTCCTTTGTTTAAGGAGTAGCCTTTAGAAAGCAGACAGGCCACAGAAATCTATGAGATTCAGACAAGTAGTAGCAAATATTATATTCAAATTTTAACAATGCATCAGCAACTCACTCCTGAGACTGATTTAAATGCATTTGAATGTTCAATCCAATATGAATGTGAAGACATTTAAATAAATGTGGTGTGTTTATCTGAATCTGAGATCATGCTGTACATGTTTATTTGAATGTGTGATGTGTAATCAATCAAATAAATGAGTGAATGAATTTATGCCATTTTGTGATAGCACATTCAAATCAATGTCTTCAACATTTATGAAAAGGCAAAGATTAAACTAGCAAAAATATCTTCTTCCCCTCTTCCTCTTTCTTCTTTTTAAAAGTCATAAATAGGACATAATTTCTGCAAGTGAGTGATCAAGGTATGTGCAATGACCAGATAAATTTTTTTTCCATTAATTTCCTTGATATATGACTTTGTTTTCTTGATACAAGATCTTTTCAAGAAAACTTGCCACTGGAAATCTCTTCAAGGCATTTTAGTTACTGTGACTGCTGTGACAATCAATGCTAATATTCTAACAAACGTGACAAGAGCATGTGACATTGGTTTTGACGGGAAGGTCTCTGGCTCCTTTAACCTGTTGTTCTGGGCATAATGAGTCAAGTTTGAACCTGTACTCATTATTTATGATCTAAAACTACCTTTTGTAGTACATATCATCGTGGAAAAAATGTTAACTTGGGAAATTTTTGCAGTAGTTTGCATAGTGATTGAATACTAGTTTCAATTTATTGAACAAACAGCTTCCTCAGAATAATAGTCAAGTAATAATCTTTTTCTACAGAAACGTCACAGCTTCAAAGATAGCCTGGACTGAATAACAAGATGTACATAACCATCTAATAGTGTTTATCATCACATGAATGTATAATGTCCTGTATACTCATGTACATTGAGTGTTCATTTTTCAACTGCAGGCATTGTCTTTATTTTATTTTTAATAGTGCTTTAAGAATTTCAGTGAACTCTAAACAAACAAACAAACAAGAAAAAAGCAAAGCATTCCCAAGCTGCAAACCACAACCACTGAACAGCTTGGGATCAGAAACACCCTGACACCCTGGACTGACTCCTTGGATCCCACTGTCCCTAGAGGAACACCTGACTCAGTCTTGAGGTTGGTGGGAGGAAACTGCATCTGCCAGGAGTGGAGACTGATCTAAGCAATATTGGGACCTTGGGACCTTGGGACTGTCTGCTGCCTGCCCAGGGAGGGGATGGGGAGTTGTGGAGAAGAGAGAATGACCTGATGTGGTAGGAGGGTGAAGGGACCTTGAATAAGGATATACAAGGATAGAACTTGTGACTTCTTTGTTCATGATAATAAAAAAGAAAAAAAAGAATTTCATATAGTGTATTATCATATTTACTCTCCCCATCCACCCAGACCTACTCTAATCTCTCAACCCACTCAACATTTTGCTCTTATTTTTAACTTGTATGCAGTGCAATTTGTGCTGCCCGTATGTTCTTTGTTGTATGACCTTATGATAGATACTCTCTTGGGAGGAGGCAGTGGATGGAGACTAACTGGGTTCATTTAATTTTAAACTCTTAGGCCTCCACTAAGAAATAGCAGAGCAGGAAGGAACTCAAGGTAGGAATATAGAAGAACGAAGCAAAACAGAGATCCTGGAATAATTGTGCTTGCTGGCACTCTCAAGTCTTGCTCAGCTTCTCTCTTTTTTATTTTTCTAATTGTTTCTTTCAGATTATAATTGCCTCATTTTCCCCTTTTACTTTCTTCCTTCAAACAATTTCATACACTCCTCCTTGTTGTCTTTTAAATTGATGACATTATTTTCATTAATTGTCCTATATATTTCTTTTTTATATATATCAAAATGTTATTTATTACATCAACTTACACAATACAGTCCAAATAGTCCAATAATGGCTGTCTTCATGCTGGAAAGGCTGAAAAACATGGAAGCAGATCAGTACACTAAATTTAATAATTCAGCAAACTTAATCTTGCAGTACAGTCCTAGAGAATTCCTAAAGGTCTTCAGTTCATCTTCTTATTGCATCTCAATGTATAGCCATGCCATCCAGCCTTCATTGGTTAGTTAATCTGATAAACTAGGATCATTGATGCACAATGATATTACAATTGTTCTTTTACCCATGAAAATATTACTAGCTAACTTTAGGCCTGAAGTAAGGTGCTTATTGCTCTTGCTGTGGACCCAGGTTCAGAACCAAACACTTCATGTAACTCATAACAAGCTGTTAACTTGTTTTAGGTGATTAGAAACTCTTTTGACCCCTTCCTGTATGGACACACATTTGATATACATAATCTCACACAGACACACATATCTACACATAAAATTATCAAAAACATTGCAAAAACAGTTAACTAGCCCTGAAGATGCTAGATTTCTGAAGAAACAGATTATTTTACACCAACCCCACTTTATAACTAGAAATTATTAAATCTCAAGTTATGCATATATATAAATATATATAATTTCTAAATACAGTAATATATCCTGCTCAGTCTGTACCAATTTGTGTTTTTCCCCTTGGGGAAGACTGTTTATTCTTCCTTCAGTATTCCTTTATATATTGACTAGTTGCTATTATTTGGACAGTTCTTGGAACTTTCAGTGGTTAAGCCCATCTACAGGAAGAAGGTGACTGTAGGCCTAACTATGAAGATTGTCCTTGGTATTCTGATACTTTTGTCATAAGTACAAATCAAAGAAAATATAAAAACAAACAAGAACATAAAAGCTTCTTTCAAGAAGAGAAAAAGATTGGAAGGGGTGGGAGGGGGAAGGGATCTTGAACAAGGACATATGCAGGTTAAAAAAATATGACTTTATTCATAATAAAAAATAAAAATAAAAGAAACCTAGAAAAAAAACTTCTTATGAACCATGCTCATACCATCAGAATGCTCACATGTCCATATACATGAGGCAAAGAAATAAGATTAAATAATCCAGAGCCCTAAACCAAAATAAACACGTTTTCCTTAGGTCTATTTCTTTCAGATACTTGGTTACAGCTACACAAATGTAAATATTGATTGTGAATTTCTTTACACAACACACACACAATTCTTACTCTCACCCATATTTTTAATATTTCTTGTATAATAAGTGGTATTTTTCCACCTTTCTTGTCTTTCAGTCAATTAATTCATTTTAAAAATCTTTTTATTCTTTAAGGCCCTACTGTAAGACAAGAAAGGTGGAAGTACAATGCAGCACATAGTAGGTAGAAAAAATTTAATTGATCAGGCCTTGTTTCTGTTTACCAGACCTATTAAGACTATGTAAAGTTGTATTAGCATAATAAGAAAGAGCTTATGTAACTGATATTGCCCCTCAGTGTGGTTGAAACACTCGGGATCCATCTCTGACACTAGTTTACACTTTGCAATACATGCTACTTCTGCACATGGAAGCAATCTGAATAAATAAAATCTGAGACCATTTTACGCATAAGTTTTCATGAACCTATTGCCTTCACCTGAGACATTCCTCCTACTATCAAGTTAATCTTATTAACAATAATTAATGTGTTTCAGCTTACAAAATAAAATTGTAACTACAATCTCTAGTTTGTATATCTGCCTATGTACTGACTTCATTAAACCTGATGTTAGAGTATAAAATTCATTGAGATTTTACTAGTATTTTGATTGTTAGTTAATTGCTTATTGTTTGAGCATTTTCAACCCTTATACAATGAAAAATATTAATAGCTATCTCTGTTGTGTCCTCCCCAGCCACTAAGTCAAATCAGTGTTGTCCATATGTAAATGGATATACAAGAGCCTATGCTCTGGAGGAAAAGGTTTTAAATTTATATATGTGCCTTTTGAGAAGATTAGTGTTTTTTAGTATATTAAAATTAAAATTGTAAGAAATTAGCTATATTCTATTTTTATTCTAAACAACTTTATTTATTACCTATAGCTCAATTACTTTATGTCCTCATTTTTTCTCAAATAATGAAGTCTGAGTACATTTTAATTATAGAACTAAGTGTAAATTATTCATATAATAGAGTTCTTTATTTTAAAGACTAAGCTATTTTTTTCTTTTTATTTATTCAAATGTGTGGTATGATTACAACTTATATACTTTCCATGAATTTTATTATTTTTATCTGTAGCTTGATTTTTTATTGCTGTTCCTTAAACTAGATGTTCCTCACATATTTTAGTTATAATTACTTGTACCAATATTTTCTGTTAGATTAATAATTTTCAAGTGATTATATTTATTATAGACTGACAGCTTTCCTCTAAAATAGTTTGACTATGAATAAACATATACCTCTTTATTAGAATATACTAATTGCTATTACAATACAGCACATTTCTCTAAACCTTAAGCAGCAAATTGAAATAACGCAGATGGAGCTCTGGAGAACCTCAGCAGAAGAAAACCTTCATTCAGCTACAGATGGAGTCAGAAGCAGAGATTGATAGCTAAGCACCAGGTTGAACTCCAGGTCCAGCTGAAGACAGAGAGGAGAGAGTACATGAGCAAAGGGATCAGAATCATGAAGGGGAGACCCACAGAGATGGCTGATACAAACTATTGGGAGCTCACTGACTCTGAAATAATCCCTGAGGATACTTCATGAAAAAGAACTAAATCCTCCTAAAGTAGATGACAGTCAAAGGACATAGAATGCTTGTGGAACCCCTTGAGAGAATGGGATGGTTGAGTAGGAGCAACAGGTGAGAAGAACAATAAAATAGGCATCTTGATAAAGGGAGCCATTGCGGGGTTAGAGAGAATCCTGGTGCTAGGGAACCACCCACGAACCCACAAGCTGACCTCTCCTACAACTCAAAGCAATAGCGGAGACAGTGACTAAACAGGCCTTCCCCTATAATCAAATGAATGACCACCTTAATTGCCATTGTAGAACTTCTGCCCAACAACTGATGAAGGCAGATGCTGAGACTTGTGGCTAAGAACTGTGTCCAGCCAGTTCTCTCATTTTTCATTTATAAACAATAAAAACATTATTAGGTCCAAGCAAAGAGAGAAAGGAAAGATTATATGATCAAAGATATCAGGCTCATGAGGAGAAGACCCACAGAGATACCTAACTGAAGCTGTTGGGAGCTCATTGATTGTGAAATGACAACTGAGGAAGCTTCATGGAAAGAATCTAAACCCTTCGAATGTAGACCACAGTTGAACAGCATGGGCAGTTTGGACCCTCTTGTAGTTGGACCAGAGTTTATTCATGGTGCATGAACTGGCTTGTCAGAGCTCATTTCCTAGAGGAAGACTTTACTCAGCTTTGATACTGAGAGGAGGGACTCGAACCTACCTCAATTGGATATGCCAAACCAAACTCACATTGGGGTTTCTCGCCCTCCATAAGGAATCGATGCGAAAATGGCATGGGTGGGGGTGTGGGAGGCTGAGAGGGAACTGGGAGAAGGGGAGGGAAGGGGAGCAGTGGTGGATATGGAAAAAACATTTTAAATAAATAAACAAATTTTAAAAAAGAAATAATGCAGATTGATGTAGGTAAAGAAACTGAAATGCATGTTTTATTTTATATAGTTATAAAGCATAAATTATAACTTTTGATATAATTAATACAATTCTGGAAGTCAGGCAAAAAGTTGAGCTTAAACTAAGCTTCCTAACTTTATTGTCTCCAAGAAATCTGTAGTTTAGAAAATAATTTTTTTTAAAAGTGTTATAATTTTAATAATATACACTTGCTTTTTTCTTTAGGGTCCAGTGTTTGTTGGTTTTCTTCCAAGTTGTGGAAAGATGTTATGCTGAGTAATCTCGTTTTTTCTGCTTTTCACAGCACAATTTTTTTTTCTGAAAAAATTCTGGTTAAAGAATATTGTTAAATTATGTCAGTACTTACATACCACTAGTTACAACAAACTGTTATATGTGTATGGTGCACATTGTGCATTCTAAATTTCACACATAGCCATTTTTCAAATAAGCATAATACAGAGGCTTCTTCCTTTTATCTCAAAAGGACATTCCCTTTCCATGGAGAAACTGGAAACTGGCTGAAAGACCCCCATATGTACATTCATAGCATCGAGAGGTCTTACCACATGTGCTGTAAAGATTTGTGCTCCAAGATGTTTTCAACTTTAAATATAAATTTCATGTCTTCTGTCAATTTTGAAAACTAGGTGCCTTATGTTGTTATAAAATGAATGTGAATTATGTACTGAAGTCAATACTTTAAACTAAGTGGAAAGTGATGATTCACTCATTTCATATTCTTTAAGGTAACGTTAGTCACCGTGACACCATTTGTTATTCATATGTCATACAATTCACTATATAGCTTCTGTACTCTTAATTCATTTGTATAAAAACTATATTGTATAAAGCATAAGCATTTTCACAGTATCTCAGGATACATTTTACTACTTACTAACTTACTATGATAAGATGTTAGCTACACACAAACAAATAATTTTTGTAATTTCTTTAAACTTAAATAGAAAGTGAGTCTCATCACATAAATGATAAAAATATATACTAATAGTCACCTACAGGTATTTAAGGTTGACAGTTGCTCAAAAGCTTCCTCATGTGATATTAGTTTATTTTTAAATAAAACAACATCAAGCTTTAATAGCCAATTGTATCATTTTGCAGAGAGAAGTGAGGTTAAACTAAAGTCAACTACACAGATAGGACTTTTGTGAGAATGTGCTTAAACCTACAATATCAGAAACTACCTAGTAAAGTAAAAATATGCCTGTTTCTCACAGAAAGTAATCCTCAGCTTTGGCAATTAATCCTTGTTTGAAATTAAAGTGTTTCTTCTGCCATAGCGTCTATCTAAAGAAAGTTTTAAAGTCAACCATGAACAAATTGATTTGAATTGCATTGGCATTGGATTCTCTTGTAGAAATTCAAGAGGTGGACTTGAAAGCAATTGCAACCCAGGGTTTGTTTTCTGCAAAGATCTTTTGAATTATGCATAAAGCATTTGGATTTTCCAGTTTGAAGTTTATAATTCATATAGCTATTTAAATATTAATGAGTTTTTTAAAAATGAAATTTTACCAAATGGATGATGTCCAGTCAGAATAACTGGGAAGGCAGTATGTTGAGTAACTAAGCATTTTCAATTTAATATTCTTTTTTTAGAATATTCCATAATGTTTACTACATTATAGGGTTTGATTAGTACATGAAATATTACTCAAAATAATTCTGGGGTATTTTGAATGTTATATATAAGTTGAATGAAATGCTCTCTCCAGAAATAAACTGGTTCATGCACAATTTTTGGATGTGCTTTGGAACTGAATCACATAAATGAAGATCACAATCTAAAACAGTAAGTAATTTGACATTAATAATTTATAAATTTTCCAAAATATACAGAAAGAAAAAAATACAAGAAAATAAATATTGAAGGCTTCCACAGACTGGTGTTCACATTGGCTACACATTCACAATCTAAAGGAAGAGACAGGATTGTTTTATTTTACAATGGAGAAAATATTTACCTATATCATAAACAATGGGTGCTGTGTGCTTATCCTTATCCTAAGAAGCTATGTAATTAAATAATTTAAGATTTATTGAACTTTTAATTGTTAATAAAATAATGATTTGTAAGAGTGCTTGTCATTCAAGAACTATGATTCTATACTTGTTCAACTGACATTATCTTTTTCGGGTTTAAAAGGCATTTTATTATTTTCTTTTATTTTTGAAATTATAATTTTTTAAATATATTTAACTTTTGGTAATTTTACATCATGCACCCCATCAAACTCAGTTATCAGTCCTCTCAGATTCATATCCACTCTTATGATCCCCCATTTACAAAAATGCCCAATCAAGCTGCTCATTTACTTACTGGTACATAATTAAACTCCCTGCGGCCAGATTCTTAAAGAAAACAAGTTCTTCCTCAAACTATATCATTCACTATAAGCTGGTAGTTAAGGAAATCTAAGAAGCTGTGACCATCGTAGCTCAAATATTTATCAAAACATGATTATCTAAAACATTTTGGTAAGGTCTGTGATGTTTTTATTTTGTCTTTTTAATGTCTAAGGATAAAAAAATTAAAAACCTGTCAAAGGGAACAAAGTATGCAGTATGTTGGGGGAATAGATTTTAAACACATTATTTTTTAAAAGCATAAGCAACTCCAATGTTTATGGTTTCTGCTAAACCTGTAAATGAAAAGTCCTTAGCCATCATAATTTTTTTAAGGGCAGGGTCATTATGAAGTCCTCTGACACCAAGCTTTGATATTTGGGGGGAAATATGATCAAGGAATATAGGTGTTGTAATGCACATTCTACAGTAAATTGGTAAGATCTTATTCTGAGTGTGAATTCTCAGATCCATATTCCCATAATTTCCTAACTCCCATTTTAATTTACTTATCAGCTATTTGTTGCCACTGGTGTATTTCAAGGTTACCTCTCCAGGTAATCTTGTGACTATTCCATATATCAAAACCTTTCTTTCTAACATTTCAGCTTTTGTCTGTAATCAAGTAGGGCTTTTAAAGAAATATTGAATTACTTGTTTATTTTTTTTTCTTTTAAAAACTTAAGTGAACAAAGTGTTTCATTGTGAGATTCTTCACCCATGTATGTAACATACTTTTATCCTATTTCTCACCTCTGATGACCTCCACTCCCCCACCTCCTGACATAGCTCTCCTTGTAAGTTTGACCTTTTTCTTTTATTATTATTACTATTATTATCATTTTTTATCCATGTATCCCCTTGTTGAGGCCCCCTTTCCCTCCTACCCCTCCCAGTCACTCGCTGTTCTCTCCATCACTTTATCTCCTCCCCAGCAAGGGCAGGAGGTCCCAAGGTGGCTTAGTTCAACATCCACTCCAGGCAGATCCACTTTCCTCATCCCAACATCAAGACTGAGTCAGATGTTCCTTTGGAGGGAATGGACTCCAAGGTACCAGTCCAAGGTGTTTCAGATCCCAAGCTGTGGAGTGGTTGTGGTTTGCAACTTGGACATCCTTATCTTTTTTGTTTAAAGTTCACTAAAGAGTGAGTACATTCTCAGCTTAATTTTCTGGATTTGTGATACCTCATTCAAGAGGATATTCTGCAAATTCATCCATTTGCCTGCAAATTTTAGGATATCATTTTTTTATACTGATGAGTAGTACTCCATTGTATAAATGTACTATAGTTTGTTAATTCATTCTTCAGTTGAGGGGCATGTAAGTTCTTTCCAGGTTCTTGCTACAATGAATAATGCTGCTATGAACATAGTTGAGCTTATATCTTTGGAGTGCAAATGTGTACCTTTAGGGTATATGCCCAGTAGTGCTATTGCTGGGTCTTTGGGGAGATTGATTTCAAGTTTTCTGAGAAACCACCATACTCTATTACAGAGTGGCTGAACCAGCTTACACTCCCACCAACAATGGAGGAGTGTTCCCCTTGCTCTGCAACCTCTCCAGCATAGGCTGTCATTTGTGTCTCTTAGCCAATCTGACAGGTATAAGGTGATATCTCAAAGTTGTTTTGATTTGCATTTCTCTGATGGCTAAAGATGTTGAGCACTTCTTCAAGTGCCTTTCATCCATTTGTAATTCTTCTGTGGAGAATTCCCTTTTAAGTTCAGAACACCATTTTTTGATTGGGTTATTCAAGGTTTTGGGCTCTAGTTTCTTATGCTCTTTATATATTTTAGAGATCAGTCCTCTATCACTTAGAAGGTTGGTGAAAATCTTTTCCCATTCTGTAGGCTGTCATTTTGTCCTATTGGGAGTATTCTTGACTTTACAGAAGCTGCTCAGTTTCAGGAGGTCTCATTTATTGATTGTTGTCCTTAGTGTCTGTGCCACTGGTATTATATTTAGAAAATGATCACCTGTGCCAACGCACTGGAGGGTATTTCCCACTTATTTTTCTGTCAGGTTCAGTGAGGCTGGGTTTATATTGAGGTCTTTGATCCACTTGGATCTGAGTTTTGTGCAGGATGATAGGCCTGGATCTTTTTGCAGTTTTCTACACACTACCCTCCAACTATGCCAATACCATTTATTAAAGATACTATCTTTTTTCATTGAATATTTTGGGCCTCTTTGTCAAAGATCAAGTAACATAGGTTTTTGGGTTAATGTCAGTAACTTCAATTAGATTACATTAATCCACAAGTCTGTTTTTATGCCAGTACCAGACTGTTTTTATTACTGTAGCAATATAGTATAACTTGAAGTAGGGGATGGTAATGCCTCCTGAGTTTTTTTTTTTTGAATAAAATTATTTTGGCAATCCTGGCTTTCCTGTTATTCCAAATGGAATTGAGTATTGTACTTTCAATGTTTGTAAAAAATTATGTTGGGATTTTCAAGGACAGTGCGTTGAATCTGTATATTGCTTTTGGTAGAATTGCCATTTTTACTATGTTGATCCTACCTATCTAAGAACATGGGAAATCTTTCCATTTTCTGATATCCTCTTCAATTTCTTTCTGTAATGATTTAAAATTTTTTGAAATAGATCTGTTACATCTTTGGTTATCATTACTCCAAGGTATTTAATGCTATTTGCAGCTAAATAAGTGTGATATTTTCCTTATTTCTTTTTAGTCCTTTTATCTTTAGTATAAATGAGGGATACTTATTTCTTTGAGTTAATCTTGTATCCTGCTACATTGCTGAAGATGTTTATCAGCTGTAGAAGTCCCCTCGTAGAATTTTGGGGATCACTTATGTGTACAATCATATCATCTGCAAATAGATAGTTTCACTTCTTTTCCAATTTGTATCCCCTTAATCAAGATTAGCTTATTTCTTGGGGTCATTTGATTGGAAAATCTTTTCCAACCCTTTACTCTGAGCCTGTGTCTGTCTTTAAGGTTGTGGTATGTTTCTTGTATGCAGCAGAAAGCTGGCTTTAGTTTTTTTCATCCATTGTGTTAGGGTGTGGCTTTTTATAGGTGAATTAAGTCCTTTCTCATCAGTTATCCTATTCTTTCACAATGTGAGATATGTATTGAGTATGTTTTTCAGTGTTCCACTTTTCAAATTTTTTGTATTTTTCTGTTGTTATTTTTTGAAAAATATCTTTAATTTTGATGATTTAAGGAATATAATAAATTTAGTGGTAAAATATTCAATGTGGTTAAAATGAACAAAGATAATCATCACCACACATAGCTAACCATTTTTCTGCTACAAGGAGCATCTATAGTTTACTCATTTCATAAAACATCTAAATACAGTACGTTATTACTAATTATAGCTTCACGTGGCTATAATTACCTTTTGTTGTTTTATTCATTTTATATCTTTTGACTAAATGCCTTCTTTTTATTCCCATAGGAATAGACACTGCATTCTTCTCCATCTGTATACATGACTTAAAACTATTCAACATGTAAGTGACATTATGTAGGTTTTTTTTTTGTTTTGTTTTGGTTTTTTTTACTTACCACAAATTTCTGTAGACATATGCCTGAATCTGACTCAGTTGGTGAGTTAATATGCTTAAGTTTTACATTAGTTCTGGATCTAAATTTAGATTCTTATGCTTGTATGGTGATTAATTACCAATGGACCCATCTCATCAAAACTGTTTAAAAATCAGTATTTATCAAGGTTTCAAAAATATGCTTTCTTCCTAAAGGGTTCTCTGAAATACTCATATTATATTTTGGATACATATTGTTTCAAATAATGGAATACTGAGAATTAAACATCAATACCTGCATGTCCGAGTTAGTTTTACAAAGTTTAACCCTTTGTTTCTTATGATATCAGTAATATGATGAAATATTTACATTATTAGAACCTTGGTATTCTTTGTGTTAAAGAAATATGTCTTTAGATTTTAAAAATTTATAAAATAAAGTCCTTTTTTCCTATTTATCCCCTTGCTATCCCTCTCTTCCCCCTCCCAGGACCTCCAGATCAGCCTTTAGCCTCCCTGCTCCCTATCTCCCAATCACCTTCCTCAAAAGGGCAAGCAGTCCCAAGGTGAATAAGCTCATGATCCACTCCAGGCAGGTCCAATTTCCTCATTCTAATATCAAGACTGTGTTAGGTGTTCCTCTGGATGGAATGGGTTCCAAAGTGCCAGTCCGTGCATAGACAAGGCTCCAGATACTGTTGCCCATGTCAGTGGCCAGTTGCCTATCCTTGGAGGGCCTAGTTCCTTTCTTTAATGTTCCCCGGTGACTGTTCTTATAGCTATGCTATTACTGCTGACAATCTAGCAAACCTTCTCAAAGTCATTTTTAATTGTGAACAATTTGTGCAAAAGAGGTTTATTTACCCAAAAGAGAATGGCTATTGATTTCTATGAACTATACCTAGCAGGTGTTTAGGAACAATATTAATGTATACCCTCTTCATTAGTTACTAAATATAATAAAAAATAATATTGAGGATCTTTTTAAAGGAACTTTGATATCTGGTTGGTAATATAGCTTAAAAATTATAGCTACATATTTCACTTTATTTTATTAAAAATACTATTTACATAATAGAAATTTTTAAAAAATATTACAATTATCTTTTACAAATTAATATTTACAAATATTAACAATATTACAGAAGTCAATAAGTGAGATAATTTCTTAAGAGAAAATGATAAAATGTGTATAATTTGCCAATATTCATTCAAAAAAAGTAAAAATGCAGTTACTTTAAAAGTCCCGTTTAGTATTTCACGGTCACAGGATCACCCTCATGTCTAAAGTTTGTTATTATATTTTGCGAACTAATAATAGTGCAAGAAAAGACAAAATAAATGCCATATAACATGAGTAGAAAACATTATCTAATATTTTCCACTTTTAGGAATAATTTCTAATAAAAAAGCTAACATGGCTGTAATTTTCTCAATAAAATGAAAGCATGCTAAGGAATTAATCATTTAATTTCTAAATAATTACTAATTAACTCTTAATATTGATTTAAACTTTGTGCTATACCAAATCAGCATCTGGGTAGTATTATTAAATATGTTTTAAAGATGTATATTTACTTTGAGGAAATAAACTTGACATTTTGGAGTTAGAGTGAAAGGTGAAAATGGGGACTAGATGGATGAGAGATAAAGCATGCAGAAAATCAATCAAGAAGAAAGTTCTTTGACATCTGTCAGATATTTCAAAGAAGTGAAAGGCTAAAGCAAGGTAGTAAAAGGCATAAGCTCAGTTTAACAACTTTGGATTTTGAAAATAAGTGATAAATTGTGTGAGGTACTGTGGTAATTCTACAGCTAACTTCCAATGCTGCAGCTCTTCCTTGGTATATAAAACAAATGTGATTTCCCTTTGAAAAACTGGAAAAGCATTAGTCCCCTATGATTGATGTGGATTCTAATTTTATGGTAATTTATATGATTGGCAATAAGTAATCAAATTGTAGCTTATTTAAAGAAAGTGGAGAAATTTTGGATAGACATACAGCTGAATCAGCCTATTGAAACATGTGATAATAATTTATCTTGAATAGATTCAAAATGTAGAATTTTTTTTTCCCTAGAAATGTTATCCTAGAGTCTGGAAATGCTGAGTCATCATCTTCTCTGTTAACAAGGACTAAGAGTGATTGCATTAGTCAGAATTCCCTCAAAGAACATAACTAGTAGAATGAATATTACACATGTATATGTATATATATATATGTACAAATATGTATATATACAATATATTACATAACATATATTTATGCATTATATGTATATACTTTTACAAAAGGAATATATGTACATAGAGAGATAAATAGAATTTATGCACACACACACACACACACACACACACACACACACACACACACACACGGCTTCTTTTCCCTATAAGTCAGAATCCAAAAGAAGTGAGCTCTAGTACCAGTGAAGTACTGTGTCAGCATCAGGATAGATGAACATGACAGTGAGAATGAGGACAAGTAGGTGAAAATGAAAAGCTTCTTTCTTTCATCTTCCTTTTAAAGGCTGCCACGGAAAGGCTGGTTACCACACAGACTTAGGGACTTTCTTCTGACCTCAAATAATCTAATCAGGAAAAAATCCCTCTCAGCTGTGCCCAGCTGGTTGGGCGTTTAGTTAAATTGAGATACAGTCAAGTTAACAGCCAAGAGCAGCCATCCCAGACATGGTATGGACAGATCTTCCATTGAAGTTCAAAAACAATAGAAATGTTTAGTTCCTACGTAAAAGGTGTTTAGGGAACTAAACGTAGGTATGCAGGGCCTATCATTCAGGAAATATGTTAGAATTAACAAGGGCAGGGCTGGGTATCTTCTCATTTGGTATATTTATTCTTCCCTTCTTGAAGAAAACACATGAATTTTCACTCACATATCCAGAAAAAAAAGTTTAAAAAACATATTTCATAGTAAAATACCTTGAACATGCAATCTTTTCGTTAGGCTATGGTTGAACTATATTAAAATATATTTTCTGTTGCCAAAGAAGAGAAAAAAGAGTAAAAAAAGCAAATTGTCTTGCTAGACTTTCTAGAGAGCCAAGCACACAAGGTCATTGGTTTGCTTTTGCAAACTTTTTTTTTTTTTTCAGTGCACTTTAGCTTGATTTTTTTTTCACACAGTATCCACTCTATCTGTTGCCTCTTTACTTCACATGAGGCAGACTCCCCCAGTTCAAAAATAGAAATAGAACAATTGGCTTTTAGTATGCTAGTTTTTGTTCCAAACTGCATTTTGAAAGAAAGAAACATAAAGTGGTTTTATAAAAAAACACTGATGCTGAGTTGCAGTGCTCCTTGACATAGTAACTAAAAGGTAAACTGAACAGGCTCTGGCTTGCATTATTTAAATCATATTGTCATTTCCATAGAAGGCAGATGGTTCCTTGTAAAGCAAGGTTAGGAGAGGTCTTCAAAACCTTCTACAATAATAAGCTCAGACATTCTTTTCTCTTTGGACTTGATTTTTTTTATTTCTGAGGATGCATTAGCTATGTACATAAAGGTTTCTTTTTTTACCCTTTTGATGCTTAATGGCTTTCCTTCATGAACAAGTACTAAAGAGGGTTGCCATGAAAGCATATTTGGTCTTAAACCAAAGGTTTCTCATTTACTTTTCTAAATTACTAGTTTTATTAATTTCATTCACACATGTAACAGTTATGAAGAGGAAAAATAAAGAGTTTTATATTTGGCTAAGCTATGGGAACAGGCAAGCATTCATGATCCAGATCTACCTAGAACTTTCATTTTAAATGGGGGGGATATAAAATTAAGAAAATATGCTTTTTTGAAAATTGTAGTAATTCTTTATATTAGAGTTTATTTTATTAAGAATAACATTCATTACACATAAGACTACCTCAGACTCTGCATTTAAAAAAATCACAAGTATTATTTGAACCTAACTTTGAAGAATGTTCAGGAAAAATTAGTTAAGCGAAAATAAAGGAAGAGTATTGCAGGTGAGGATTCACAAGTACTCAGGCCCAACACTGTAATGGAAATGGAGTATCATCCATTCCACTGTCATTTTCAAGCATCAGCTCTAAGTGCAGGATATCATGAGAAACTCAGACATTAGCTATGAATGGGAGGAGAAAGGAAAGCCCTTATAATTGAGTGCAGTGCAAGAGCTCCATGTGCATTAAAAGTTTTTCAACATTATAGTAGGCAAAAAAAAACCCACCAATAACTCTCAAGCCCATCTAAAAGGACAAGAATAGAAGGAATATTGAACAAAGGATCTGCCACCTAAGCTGAAAAACTGAAGCTTATAGTGTATGAGCATCAAGTTCCTGTCTTACTAACTTCGGTCAGATTCATAGGTCTGTATTCGATATCTACATTGTGTATAATTTCATGCCCCTGGCTAAGAAGTAAGAAGAAGCCTTAAAATTGGCAGATTCATATTTCAGAAGTATAATTTTAGAACCTAATGGAGTAAGTTCAGAATATTCACTTTACCTCTTTATATTACCCTTGCACAAATTCCTATAATAAAATTCTTATCACAACATAAATACATAAAACTGAATTTCAAAATTAAATTTTCATTAAAATTCCAGAGCTAGGTAGATAACAACTGGTTATACTTTCTTTACATTCATGAGACAAGAGATATGTTGTTCTTTATATTTTAGTAGTATAGATTCTTTTAAAGTGAGAGGCCATGTTTTTCTCATACACATATTTACTATTTAAATATTTTTCTGAAATGATGATGCTTATATTTTACACTTAAAGCATATCCAAGCATCTCCAATTTTGGTAGACTATAAATGGGTAAGGTTGTTGTTTACTTCATGCCATTGGAAACTTGCATAGTACCTACTAATACCAAGAAAACTAGTCCTCAATGAACAGGCATTGAGATCAATCTCATATCAGGGGCATCTAGGTCATGTGTTTGGTACATGGCGCCATCAATAATATAAATTTATCTTTCATCTATGATAGTCAACCAAATGTAATAGTGATAGCCTGTAATATTTAGAAGTCTCTTGGCCAACTCTTACTAACAACTCAAAAGACAGTTTCTCATGCTCAATGTTGGGATTTTTACTAGATGGTCTTTAATTCCTATAGGAAACATTGTAGTTTCAGATAAAAAAATTTTACTTAAACTATATATATATATGTGTGTGTGTGTGTGTGTGTGTGTGTGTGTGTGTGTGTGTGTGTATCTATTTGTACACAGACTAACTTGCTCAATAGTTGTTTTGATATTAAGTTAATATTCTGATTCTTTATAACTTTTTTAGTATACTTACTATTTAACACAAAAAATGCAAATGCAAAATTCTTTATGACTTTTTTAAGCAGAAGAATGAACCTAGCAAGGGGAGCACAATGATTCTGTAAATCTATAAACCATGGTTAGAAACATAATCAGAAAATAAATACCAGCAAGAAAGGAAATTTTGCTTCAAGGATAACATATTATAAAGAGCTGAGTTTTTATTGTTCTTTTTTTGAATTTTATCTCTAGTACTGCAGGCTTGATTTCATCTTTCTCTCCCTCTTTTAAAATGTTTTTTTTATTTAAAAAGCATCAATAAAATGACTTTCAATGATATTCTTATATGCTAATTGTGGTGGATTGAAGAAAATGAACCTCAAGGAAGAGGATCTATTAGGATGTGTGATTTTGTTAGAGAAAGCATGTAACTGTGTGGGTGGACTTTGAGTTCTCTTTTGCTCAATCTTCTCTAAGGTAACTCTCAGTCAATTGCAGGCTGCCTTCTGGTTATATAGTCTTGTGAGACTTGAACCCTGGTCCTCTGGAAGAACAGTCAGTGCTCTTAATGGAAAATGGAGAGTGACTGGAAGGGGCGGGAAGGGAAGGGAGCTTGAACAAGGATATGCACGGATAAAAAAATACTTTATTCATAATAAATAAAAAATTAAAAAAAGATACAATCTTCTTCTGTTCATTTGATCTCAATGCTATTCATTCAATACAGTGACATTGTTACATATTTTTTTCTTGTCATTCTAGTCTATTAAGAAAGAATGACCTGATGTGGTGGGAGTGGGAAGGGACCTTGAATAAGCATGTACAAGGTTAAAAAGTGTGACTAATTTGTAAATAATAATAATAATAATAATGAAAAAAATAAAACTTTTTTTCCTATGTAATGTAAAATGCAAAAAATAAAAACTGACATTGGAACAAAAAAAGAATAGCCCACACCATGTGTGCCTGCCACCATGCTCCCTGTCATGATGATAATGAACTAACCCTCTAAAACTGAAAGCCACCACTTCAATTAAATATTTTCTTTATAAGAGTTTGGACTTCAGACTGACAGCTGAAGAGCCAGCATAGGACCATCCTAGGCCTCTGTATGTGAGTAACACACCCTTGTATAGGTTGGGCTGTTAGTGGGATCCTCTATCAGTGGCATCAGGATCTATCCGTGGCACATGAGCTAGCATTCTGGAACTTGTTTTCCATGGAGAGATGCTTCAGCTCAGCCTTAATGAGGGGGCAGTGTCTTGGTCCCATCTCAACATGATGCACCATGCTTTGTTGATACACATGGGCAGCTTTACCCTTTCTGAAGAGTTGACAGGGTGGGAAGAAAGGAGGTGAGGTGAGGGAACAAGGGGAGAGGAAGAAGGAAAAACTGTCATTGGTATGTAAAATAAATAAAGAGAAACACCAAAAACATTTCTCTCTCTCCATCTCCCTCTCCCCCCACCTCTCTCTCAGTCTCTGTCTCTCTCACAAAAAGTTTCCCTGGACATGGTGTCTCTTCACAGCAATAAAAATTTGACTAAAACAAAATAAATCAGTATCTTCCTTGGCTGGCAACAGAGATGCTTACTCCTGCAGCAGATAGGAACAAATTCAGAGGTCCACAGCCAGACAAAATACACAAACACACACACACACACAAACAGGGTGGCAAAGAGAGAGAAAAGAGAGGAGAGAGAGAGAGAGAGAGAGAGAGAGAGAGAGAGAGAGAGAGAGAGAGAGAGAGAGAGACCTTGGAATACTTATTTCAAATGGGGTATCTCCACCAAATTCTTTTTGTCAGAGCTCAGAGAATCTGTGAAAGAGGACATAGAAAGAGTGTAAAGCTAGAGTAGATGGAGGACACCAAGAAAGTAAGCCTTCTAAAACAAGATGAGCAGAGTTCATATGAGCTTAAAGAGACTCAAACAGCAAGCTCAGGGCTTCCTGCTGTAGGATTATGCTTTTTTTTTTTTTTTAAGTGTCATTTGTAGTTATAAGTTTCAGCCTCATCTTAGCTAACAAGTCACTTAGTAATCACAGTCTTATATTAATTACTTGCTGTTTGTTGTATGGATCACAAATATTACTTACTAATTGTTATTTTTAAGCTAACCTAGGATTAGCCACATAGCTTAGTATGTTTCTCAGAGTAGCATTCTTATCCCCCCTTCTCTGTATCTCCCTGTAATCTCTCTTCTGCTCTTCCTCTTCCAGAGTTTTCTTAGTCGGGTAGCCCCACGCATACTTCCTTTCTGCCTTCCTGCCAATCAGCATTTTATTAAAACAATAGGAATCGCAAATATTTACAATGTACAAGAGCATAATCCCCCCTGTTTTCTTTTTAAAGCAAGAACCTCAAATCTAATTTCTTTTGTACATTTTTTCTTGCTATTATATATAACAACTTGTAACCAAACTGTAACAGAGGTGCTCTGAAATGTTGAATCATCTGTTCCCATATGAGGTATATATAAAATATGTCACCAAAACTTTCATCAGCCTCTACCAGATGCTCTCCTTATGTATCATGCCTTTCAGTTTATTATTTTATAAGATTCCAGAGTGGGCAAATAAATGAGTCTCTAATTTTTGGACTTCTCTTGAGCTGTTTTCTTGTATTCGTTTATTTTTAACAATCCCAATATATTTTATCATACTTTATATTAATCAAATTATAAACTCATAAAAACATATTGTTGGTGTTGTTCTTGTTTTCCAATGAGACATAAAAGTAGTGAATTCAGATGGTAGAGTGGGTGATAAGGTAAGGAAATAAAAGAAGAAAGAGGAGGAGAAATTCTAATGGAAATTCTCAAAAAATATTTTTTCTCATGTATATGTGTGAATCTGTGTGTGTATGTGAGTATGTGTGTGCATGTGCACATACACAAACACATGCTGCATGTACACGATTGTCCAATGATGCTAAAAAACAAAAAGGGATCAGCTCCATTATGTTAGAGTTACAACAACAAAGGAACTCCTTTACTTGTAAACTGCCCAAAGTCAGTGTAAGAATGTGACTCAGGTTTTCTGGAAGAGTAATAAATGACCTTAACCACAGAGCCATTTCTTTAAATCCACCTATTTTTTTTGTTCTTTTGTTTCTTAAAGATACATATTAGAGAATTTCAAATGGAACAAGATTAAATTTTTATATTTCTAAGTATCTGTCCCAAAAAAATAAGAGGGTAGACGGTTATGTCTGGTCCATGTAAAATTTGGCATTGGTGATATATAGAATATATATATATATGTATATATATTCTAATTCTGAAAATACATTAAAAAGCAAATGTAGTAGTTTAGCAAATTTTAACACAAACCATGACTACTATATTGTCTCTGTTTAATTTGTTTTGACTCTGAATAGCAGGAACTATTTCAAAAAAATATTCCTAGGATTGCTGAAGTCACTTGGAGTTTCTTTGTAGAAAAGAATGCTGCACAATGTGTGATTCATCCTTGTTTTAGAGATGCATAATAAGCTTTATGCTACTTATGTAAGTACATCCACATTTCAGTAACAGCAGAAAGGCCAGCAGCAGCTTCTGCTAGCCACATGTTAGAAGAAATTTTAGAATACATCAAACACTTGAAATGTTTTTTCTTTGAAGTTTTAGCAGAAACTTTCCCCATAGATACCACATGAATTAAAACACCAATTACTGAGTGTAGTACCAATATTTTGTCAATAAGTGATTTTCAAACAAATATTTAATAATGTTCCAAAGGAAGCAAAACAGTAAAGTCCTGATGAAAATGTTATTTTTGGTATTCCATAAGCATTATTTGATGGGAAACATAATAATTGTCCCAAGGTAATTACCTAGATAGAATAAATAGCTTTACCAATTATCTACATCTATTGCAAAAGACTGAAAGTCAAATTGAAAGTGTTTTTAGAAAAAAACAAAATGATTGAGAAAATTTACTGAAGTGCTTGTGACTTATTTTACCTGCTACCTATAATGAAATGCATTATCAACTGTGTAACCTTGGTAACAAATGAGGTAGTTTGTGGCACTAATACAGAAGTTAAATAAAAATTCTGAATGCTTTCTGTGTCTCTACCTGTCTCTATTTATTCTGAAGCATTTCTGAAATTATGTACCATCTAATTTTAGAACGGAATTCTCACTCCCGAGGGTCTTTGTCTCTTAGGAATGAATGCTATGCACCTAAATTACACCCGTGACTGTTGCAGTCTCAAATGGTGGGATCAAGAGTATAAAATAAGTCTGGGCTCATATCATATAAAACTTTCCTCAACTTCTCCTATATGTAGAATAGTTTCTTTACTTAGAATTACAATTATATGATTAGAAATAAATAGTAAGAAATTTTCTATGAGTATTTGATAATCTAGCACAACGTTATACTTATTTAAGATTTATTTACAATGTACCATTGTGATAATCATTTACACTTTTATCATTGCACTACTATATCCAGTATAAATATAATGCCATAATAGACATATTTAAATGTCTAATTCCTAATAGATATATACAAAGGCAATAATGAAGTACTGAAATCCACTAACTTGTGGAGCTTAAATATTAACAAAAAATTTAAAAATTTAGTTAATTAAGAAACATCCTTACCATTCACTCTGACCTCTAATTAACTTCACCATAGAGATAGTAGCCAACTTTAAATTGTGCTGTTATCCTTTCAAAAAATTCTTTCAACTAAATGCAATAAATTAAAAATTCTTCTTTAAAAAGTGCTGGAAATAATTCAGTAGAAAAGGTCAGGACAGAAGGAAGAAAGCAGTGTAGAAGAACAACGGGTCAGCAGGAGGAAATAGAAACCCCACTGGGAAGAAACAGAAACTGCAGTTTATTGTTTGCATATTGGGCTAGAACATGCTTTATTTACAGTAAAGATTATTAATCAACTTAGTCTGCCCTAAGGGCTGTTTCATTTTCTACATTATTCTGTTAAGTAATAAGTTTTTGTTTTTTGTTTTTTTGCCTGGAAAATAAGGCGGCCCTGAACAGTGCAGTCAAGTAAAGGAGTTCCTTTGTTGTTGTTGTTGTCCTGGATTTTAGTAATTTTTCCTCCTAAGTGAAAAAAAATGATCAAAGATTATATTTGTGCAAGTGAGGCTTGGAATTCCAAATTTCATCCTGAGTGTGAGCTTCAGGAGCTGACTACGAGATGGTGTTATCTGGTTGTGTTTCCTGTTTTATATCTGTTCTTCTCTGCTCAGTTAATTTTATTTCTGTCCTTCTTAGGAGGGAGCAAGAGGTAAAGGGATGTTTGAAGGAAAAATTATTTTAATGCATTTCACTTTAATATTTAAAAAAATTAGTTTTATCCTATAGTGTGCAATTGTGTGAAGTAAGAGCAAAACCCTTGCATTATATATGGACCAATATGTTTAAGTAGAACCAGCTCAAAATTGTGCTGGATTAAATTTAATTTTTTCACCCCAGAATACATTCTAGTGTCATCTCAAATTATATGTCTTAATTTTAAAAGATCAACAACAATGTTTGCGTGTCATATGTGGAGACAAGGAGACAGACAAAATGTTTTCATAATAATTTCTTCATTAAGCTCTTTGTTGTATAATGTAAATTTAGATAATATGGTTTTTATACAATTTGGCTTCAAATACATTAACAATGTATGAGAGCCAAGGATGGATAGTAGAAAAGAGGGCCAGGACAATTTTCATGAAAAATTAAAATATAATTATATATTAGGATTTTTTAGAAACAATTAATCTACCACATATTTTATTTAAGGTTTTGTAAAATCACAAAGAATAATATTCAAGTTCCTATAGAAAACAAGGTAAAATGAAACATTCATAACTTTGTATAAATTAGAAAGCATATTTTCAGTTATACCAGGTAAAACAGCTTGCAGTTTAGGGAACACCGAAATCTCCAAAAGGCACTAGATACAAAGTAACTACTGTCTCTTCTTGGGTATGGTCATGGCATTCCATGGTGCTATGGATACTCCCTGATTCTCTGTTAGGAGAGAAAGGGCACATGTCTGGGTCTGGTTAGGGGTCCATGTGCTTGTATATCTGTATCTGTGATTAAAGAAATGCAAGCTTGATATCATTGCTGTGCTACTTCCTGCCACAAACATATCATCAAGAGATTGCCATCCACACTGATTAATTTAGCTAGGCATGGTAAGATCATATTAGTGCCATAGTTATTCTCTACACATTCAAGTAGACAATCATAGATTCTTTCATTAGTCTATCATTTTATTATGCATTCTTTAATGGTTTAATAAGTTGCACAAATTGGAGAACCTACTACTATTATTCTATTAAATGGATATAATATTAAAATTACTCCCAATGCCATATTGTTCTATCTGCAGATCAAAGCATCACAGAATACTCATTAGATGGTCAAATTTTATTGCCTCTGACTTCAAGCTGAGCTCTACATAATGTAAGGGAAAATTATCTAACATATTTATTTTAGGTCTCATCCCAAACTAACTTTCTTTCCAAAATGGGCTATCAAATTTACATAAAACAAAACCTCAGAAAATTTTGTGGGAACTAGAGTCATTCCTTACCTACTAGCATGCATTCCTCTCACAAACAAAATATGGTAGTTCTGCCATTCTGTAGAAACTCATGCCTTCCTGGGCTGCTTCTAAAAAGCAAATAATCATGCCTATATGTTTATGATGCCAGGATTGTTTAGCACTACCTTTAGAACACTGATTCATATTTTAAACTCTCCATGAGAACTATGACAAAAATCATTGTCTCCTTTGCATTTAAAAATATTAGAACATTGGAACCTTGAGACCTCTTGTCCTTGCTGGGGAGGAGACAAAGTGATGTGGAGAAGAGAGAGTGACTGGAAGGGGTGGGAGGGGGGAAGGGAGTTTGAACAAGGGTATACATAGATTAAAAATATGATTTTATTCATAATAAAAGAAAAGAAAAACTGGCAAGAAACTAGCCAGGCTGAGGCTGGACGTTTCTAAGTAAATAGAGTAAGTGAATTTCATGCTTTTTTTTTGAATTGCTTATCAGCTCTGATACTAAGTAAAAACAGTAAAATTTCTGTACTCCAAGAGATCAGATGATATAACATTGCCGGAAAGGTTTAAGAACCATTTAAACTTAGAAGTATGATTTCTACTCAGGTTTTCTAACGTCACATAGCTCCTCCCAGTGCACTCATGAAGATAAAAATGTTTAGAAGGCTTGAGATGCTCTGTTTGAAAGTGCAATTTCCCTTTAATGCTTAAGGATCATGCTACAATTGCTGTGATTAATTGAAACAATACATTTAAATGTCGCCAAGCAGCTGCTACTTTATTAAAGGAGGCATTTCCCTGCAAGAGTCTCTTTGTTTCAAGCAACATGCTCTGATCCCCAGACACAGGTGGCAAGGTGGCAGGTACCAAGCCAGTTTCCATAATATACAGTTCCACTTAGAGACATATCACAATAACTGTTTAGTTTTTACTGTCCCCACTTGTGTTATTATGAGCACATTATATCCAGAGTAGGGCAATTTAGGTTAGCATTAGCAAGTGCTGGTGATCATGTCTCACCCCTGACCTTCAGGCTAATGAGAAGGAAGTTCCTCTGGGTAATTGTCTTCTCTTAAGTCAGCTCTGCGCTGTGTAATCTTTATTGCACAAAATGACATTTGAAGTTTGTTTTACATGAGCAAGTAGGAGAACATTATTTCTGCAGTGAGCAATAATTATCTGCCTCCTAGCTGAAAATACACGCTGTGGATAAATTGTGTTCATCTGGTAGCCATTGTCTGTAAGACAAGTTAATTAAAAGAGGAATGTTGAAAAATATGTTTGCCCACTGAGTGCTGATGGAGTAATAATATTACTTTACAAGAAAACATTACATGCAAAACAACTTTGATTTTATTCTAGAATTATGAGATAAAAGAAGGTAAATACAAATTTTCCATATGCAAAATTTAATCACACTCATACACACAAACACACATACCAGATTAAACACAATTTTTATTCATCTTAATAAACTAATAAAAATTCAATCTTCTCTATACCCAGGTGGCATTTGTGCTATTTAGCCTGGACAAGACATATTGAACCTAGTAATATGCTCATAATAAGATGTCCAAATAATATTGTACACTAAATATTGTTTTCCAAGATGTTACAGGGATTCATATTTTTGCTCAAAAATGTATACATTGTTCAATATAAATACCTCCTAATAGTTATGGCAAGTATACTTTGCAAAATCATGCTTCTAGATATACATTAAAAATAATTTTCTATTTTTTGTGAAGAGGCAAATAATTCAAATGGGAATTGATTTGGCACATGATAGAAAACACTGACTAATTTTTGATGGAGAATATTTCTTCTTTAAAAATATCTTGAAATTAAAACTATGGTTCAATCACTGAAAGCATGGCTAATATTTTGTAAAAAAAATTTAATCTTTTGTTTGTAATAATGTCATAAATCACTTTTATATATTTATTAAAACAGTAAATGATCTGAGACCAAATTTTTGAAACAATTCAATTGTTGTATTCTTACTTCATGAAAAGGAGGTAGATAGTTTACATGATCATGTTTCTAGATGATAAATTAATACATTCATCCAATGAGGAGTATCTTTTCTAAGTTATGTTTTCTCTGTTGTTCTATTAATTGGTGTGACTTTTCTTAATGTCCTACACCAAAAGCCAACTTTCAGCCAGACATGAGCCTCATGCTCTTAAAGAGGTATAGCTTGCATGACCTAGCAGAAATTTGACCTGTCAATGAACAGACTTTTCTGAAAATGGCAAACCTAATGACCAAGTTTGGTCAATAGACCTCTATCTTGTCTGCTTAGTTTAAAATTAGGTTTATCTCTAAAATAAATAAACAAATAGATAGATAAATATTTAAATAAATAAATAAATTTATTTTTAAATGGCAATTTAGTACACAGTTTATAATAAATTAAGTGAGCCAATGTGACCTTTTTTTCAGATATAGTGATGACAAAATAGATCTTTATGTGTTTTTAAGTTTTTGTCAATTTTTTCATTAAAAATACATAGTTAGATTAAATAATGTTTCTATCTAGAAGATAGTATAATTTTATAAACATAAGCTTTATATTCAAATTGAAACTGGAAGTAAATATGCATGGTTCTTTTTCAAGCATTTTCACAGTTTTAATTGCATGGACTATTACAATAAAAAAGTTATTCATGTAAAAGTTTGGCAAATAGTATGAAAAATATTAAAAATGTGAAAAAATACTCAGAACAAAAATGATGTTTAGGCAAAGCATTCAAAGTCCATCAACTATCTACTCTTAGGTAACATATTACCACAAAATTTTCTGGTGTAAGACAACCATTGTATTCTACATGTGACTTGTACTCCAAAAAAACTTAAAAAAAAAAAAAAAAACACTTCCTTAGACAATGTGTATGTGTATGTGATATGCCTAATAGAAGTTGAGATTTGAGAATCCAGTTCTAAAATTTTATACAACCAAGTTTCTGTATCCTTCTCTTGAATTATTATAGGTCATCATAGATAACCTGAGGTCCCTAAACCTGGAAAATACTGATAGTAATTTTGACCCATGTAGTCTTTTTTATTTAATTTAAAAATGTTTTAATATACCTAACACTATTCCTCCTCCCATCTCTCTTTCATTCTTCACCCAGCTTCACTCACTCCATCCACCATATTCACTTTTCAGAGAAGGTAAGGACGCTCAGGGTAAGTCAATGGAGTCTGGCATATCCAGTAGAGGAAAGGCAAGCCACCTCCCCAAGAATCAAGGCTGAGCAACTTGATCCTCTGTAAGAAATAGACTTTAAGAAGCTAGCTCATTTACGAAAAATAAATTCTTGTCCCACTGCCAGAGGCTCCACAAAGTTTACATGCTACTGGACTGTCATTCACATTCAGAGGGCTTAGTTTAGTTTCATGTAGATTCCACAGCTATAATTTCAGAGTTAGTGAGTTCCAAATAGCTCACGTCAACTGTCTCTGTGGGTTTCCTCATAATGATCTTGATGTTTTTGCTCATATAATCTCTCCTATCTCTCTTCAGCTAGACTTCAGTGCTTAGCTGTATACTTCTGCATCTGCTCTAATCAGTTGCTGGATGAAGGTTCTCTCTAATCCCACAATGGCTTCCTCTATCAAGATAACTTCTATTATGCAAAGGACATGGTCAATAAGACAAAACGATGGCCTACAGAATGGGAAAAGATATTCATTAACCCTCCATCTGAAATATATAAAGAAATTAAGAAACTAGATAGTCTTCCTGAAGTAACTGATTTGGATTAAAACCATTGACAGAGAAAATCACAAAATAAACTAGCATAAACTGCATTGTGTAATTATTAGTGCTAATTTCAAAGAAGATTTGTAATATAAAGGAACAAGCTGAACAAGAAAAACTACAAGAGGTAAAACAATTTGTGGAAAAAAAGAAGTATCAGGAAGTGGAATGGAGATTAATTCAGAGTTAAACTAATTAAGAAATACAATAAAGGAAGTGGTGCCCTCGGGACAAAACCCACCTAGCTAAGTTTCCAACGTTTGAAAAGAAATTAAAGAAAAACTGAGAGCTGTGTATAGTGGTACATACCTTTACTTTGAACATGTGGAATACTTAGGATCAAGTTAGAGGCCAGGATGGTCTACAGAGTGAATTCCAGTACAGCCAACTGTAAATAGTGAAAGGATCTATAAAAAACAGAGAGCTGGTGAAGATGTAATTGAACAAGGATCCATGTTCCATTCTGGCAATCAGCAGAACCCTCCAGCTTTAGTTATGTGGTTGTGGTTTTAGAGTCAAGAATAAAAGAAACAAAACACTCCACATCCAAGAAAAACTTCTGAGGCCAAGAATGTTTCAGAGATGTCCCTAAATGAAGGCCTAAAGAGGCCATTTCATGAAACTGTGAAGATGAAACCTGGAATGCCTTGGAGATCCCAAGATGTTAGAGATGCCAGAGCTGTGCAATACTTGCTGAGCAAAGCTACTAATAAGGAGTGGCAACAGCCCAAGCAAAAGAAATATGTTACAATTAATAAAGCTGAAAAGAGAGATCTGGGAAGTGTTTTGACATCACACATATAGATGGAGAGTTTGGTGTTTGCACAGCTGGTTTTTTGGTCTTGTTTTGCTCTAATATATTTTAAGTTTTCTTCCATATTTTTCAATATAGTAATTTTTATTCTGTGCCATTATATGTTATAAATATGTGATCTCTTTTTTAAATTTTGATTATGCAGGAGATTACATTAATGAGATTACAAGAATCTCAGAAGAGACTTTGAACTTTTAAACATTTTGTGAGCATATAATACACTATGGGGACAGATGAAGTCAGACTAAGTACATTTCTTCATTATAACATGGTTATAAACATTTAAATGCCAGGGAGTGAAATGTCATGACATCAAATGAAATATCCCTTAAAGGGAGTGACACTATTATGAGGTGCAGCTTTGTGGGAGTAGGCATGGTCTTGTTGGAGAAAGAGTGTCACTGTGTAAACAGGCTTTGAAGTCTCATATATGCCCAGTGTTTCAGTTCACTTCCTGTTGCTTGTTGATCAAGATGTAGGACTCACAGCTCTAGTACCATTTCTTCCTGCAAGACTTGTCCTACCATGGTTATAATGGAACAAGTCTCTGAAACTTTTCAGCAAGAGACCCTAACTAATACAATTATCAACTCACTATGACATTGGTTGCCTTCTGATAGTTTTAACATGTTCAATCCATATAGATTTTCATTGCTGTGAAGGGAAAATGGTCATGGGCTCCCACCCGTGATAAAGATGCTATCTTAATTTGGTACCAACTAACAAACTAAGAAGTAGTTTTCTCAAATGAAGTCACACTGAGTATATTAACTACACTTCAGTGTAGTTCCTATTCTCAAAAAAAAATTGTCCAGCACAAAATAAACTTAATAGTGTCATTGAAGATATTTATGTTTTTTCTTGCTATATTTGGACTTTTAAAAAGAATGGTCTTTCAGTTATATGTTTTAATTTGCCTCCTAGACATGAGGGCTGCATTGTGATGTAATATTAAGTTTCTGGCCCTGTCTTTCTAGGATAGCCCTGAGGTTCGGACCCACTTACAACCCTGCTGCCATTTAGACCCAAACAATCATACAAAGGTTTTTTATTAATTTTATGCTGATTGTCCTATGGCTCAGGCATATATATGACTTGCTAACTCTTAACTCTTAAACTAAACAATGATTCTTATCTTGCTTAACCATGTAGTTTGGTACTTTTTCTCAGAACAGCCTTTCAACTTCTTACCTCTGTGTCTGCTGGCATTTCTGCTCTGTTCTTCCTATATCCAGAGACTTTTTGTCTGGTAGTCATGTACCACACTTTCTGTCTGCCTTCTGTCCAACCAGTGTTTTATTAAACCAGTAGTAGGAGCAAATATTTACAACATAATAGAACATACTCCACAACATTGTGGTGTGTATATTGTGCTTTGTTTTTGTTATTTTCTTGTTTTTTTTTTTTTTTTTTTTAAAGACAGAGAGAAAAACGGGGCATGGAATTGGGTAGGTCTGGAGGTAGGGATAAACTATATGGTTCTGGATGAGAAAAGAGGTTTCATGAGACTGAATAGTATGAATTTTTTAAAATAAATGTCACAAGCATATTAGTCTTAAATCAATTTCTTATATTTAAGACAAATGATAAAATTCTAAAATAAAATAGTAGAATCTGGATCTACTCTGTGTGGATATTTTAAACTATATATTTGACATTAGATGTTGCTTTGTTAGACATACTTAGAACATGAATGTATTAAAATATGAAGAAATAGATGGATATGTAAGTTTTGTTTTCCAAAAAATAAACTGAAAGACACAATTTGTACAAACAGTTCTATAATTTTATAGGCACTTTGTAGTGACCAAGGTACATGAAACTGACTTTTATTTTTTGTTATTGTTTATAAAATATAACTTATAAATGAAATAAAAATTTTCATGGTATGGTTAAAAAATATGATAATTTTTTACTTAAAATTACTGAATTACAATTAACAATTGATCCAAAATTATAATAAAACTCAACCCAATTTTGCACAATATATTTAACAATTAGAAATTTTTCAAATATAAGCTCTATTCAAAGCAGTACATGAATTATGGAACTGCACAATTAAATAGTCAAATGTTTATCCAAAGATGACCTTTCTGAATCTTTTTTAAAAATAACAATTATAATTAAATTGTCATTATTCTTATTTTATAAAGCTCAGTTGTTTTGTGAATCTTTAATATGGGGTATTATCACATAAAAGAAACATGAAATATTACTCAATGATTAGAGTTGAATTTGATGCTTAACTAGTTGCTTTAAATACTATACACAAAAAATATTTATAGATATTTTACATAAATATACCCCAAATAGCCTCCTCATTATGCTTTGGCAGTTAAAGATATATTATCTGGAGATGTTCATTTTATTTTGTTATAGTTCATGGCCATGATTACCTGTTGGTCAGGCTAAACTTCTAGATAGTCTACATTAAAGTTATCCTTGTAATTTATGATGGCACACTACTAAATTCCAGCATCTCCTCAAAGCATTCTTCTGGTTTGTAATGATTATAATCTTAGAGTCACTTGACAAAAAATATAAGATTTAGACTATGAGCTTATGCTCACATGAATACAGGCAAAATGTCTCTAGGACTGCTGTCATTTGTATGCTCATGGAGTTTCTGAGCAGAAGCAACGCAAACTATAAGTTCTTACCTGACACCAACGAAAAATGTTTTTCTTACTTTCATGAGTTTTATCTAAGGTATTATGTACTCATGGATTTATTTTGCTCATCTTGTTTGTAGTAATATTTCTGCTACATTTAAGCATCTCCTCAGTTTTTATTATGAAAAAGTCACATTTTTATCATATATCTCCATTTTAATTTCAGATAATAAAATATAGTTAGTAGCTGTGTTTCTTATTTTTTGAGGATTTATACAAATTGAACATAACCATTATTTTAAATTTCTTGATAATAAGACATACTGATTAGAATATAATACTTTAGAACCACAAAAATAGCAAAAAAAAATTTACAGTGAAAGTTGCAAAACAGGTATGTTAAAGTCTCCATTTTTTAATATTTATTTTTATGACAAAGTTTCTGAAGCACACAAGGCACAAAAGTTGTGTTTTTTAAAGAAAAGTTCAGTTTTTAAATTTTTTTTAACTGTGATCTGCAATTTTTATTATCTTAAGGAATGAAACTTACATTGTAAAAATAGATAATCTATAAATGGGTGTACAATTTTTGTTTTTTTAATTTCTTTTTTAATTTTTAATTATGAATAAAGTCTCATTTTCTATCCATGTGTATCCTTATTCAAGGTCTATTCTCCCTCCCATTCCCTCCAGTCACTCTCTCTTCTCCACATCTCCCCATCTCCTCCCCAGCATGGGCAGGAGGTCCTAAGGTCCCAAGGTCCCAAGTTTCCAATATTGCTCAGTTCAGCCTCCACTACTGACAGATCCAGTTTCCTCACCTGAACATCAAGAATGAGTCCGGTGTTCCTCTAGAAGGAGTGGGATCCAAGGTGCCACTCCCAGGTGTTTCAGATCCAAAGTTGTTCAGGGGTTGTGGTTTGCAGCTTGGACATGCTTTGCTTTTTGCTATATTTGTTTAGAGTCTACTAATGAGTGAGTACATCCCCTGCTTATCTTTCTGTGTTTGAGACACCTTGCTCAGGAGGATATTCTCCTGCAAATTTTAGGATATCATTTTTTCTTACTGCTGAGTAGTACTCCATTGTGTAAATGGACCCCAGGTTGTTAATCCATTCCTCAGTTGAGGGACATCTAGGTTGCTTCCAGATTCTTGCTATTACAAATAATGCTGCTATAAACATAGTTGAGCTAATGCCTTTGGAGTGCGAATGTGCATCGTTTGGGTATACACCCAGAATTGGTATTGCTGGATCCTTGGGGAGATTTATTCCCAGTTTTCTGAGAAACCGCCTTTTTTTTGGAATACCGCAACCATTCTCAACAGACAGCATTATCTTTCAGTTTGCCTGTCCAATGTCTGGGTTATGCCACAAACTATTTCCTAAATACCTTATATAAAGAATTGAGTTAAGAAAAACATATTTCATTGATTTCAGTTAATACATTATTTGATTTCTATATTGTATATTTTGTCTCATAAATCCTAACAATAATCAACATGAACCTTTTTTGGCCTACTGTACATATCAAAATTGTACTGGTTAATGTCTTAAATCAATGAATTGCAAATTCTATCATACTTAGAAACCTGTGGATATACCTGTCTTCTCGATGTATTCAAAGTGCTTCCATTTATAATCACTTACAATAATAGATGTTTTTATCATAAATTCTTTATGTAGAATTTTATTTCTCTTATTTTTCTGTACTTGGTCAATATTCTTAAGTATATTTAAAGATTTTTTTGTTTTATTTGTTAGGAAAATTGAAAATATTTCAGGACAATATTATAAAGAATAATTAAACAATAAACAAATCATCACATAATGTAAAGCTAATTGACTTCTTCAAATTTATTTTCATAGTATGCTCTAATTTGGTAAAAAATTAACATCATAGCTATTTTATAAATTTAACAGTATTGTCATTAAAACTGTCACTTTACACAGTGCATGTAACTGAGTCAGGTTTTTTTAGATAGGTATATTTGTGATGCTTACATTTAAAAAGCAAAATTAAGATGACTTTCTTAAAGCCTATAACTATTCAGTATCTTCAGATTATAATCAATAAATTGATTTTGAATCATCTCTGTTTTCTATCATGCTCCAATCAATTATACACTATTTGAATTAACAATGTAATTATTTAAATAATAATGTAATAGAGATTCACTGAAGTACATTCATACCCCAAATCAGTTGATAAAGATATATTGACACCTGTAAGGAACAGAAAAGATGTTGAGGTCTGTTATCCACTTGTAGTGTAGGTTATCTATTTTAATTTTTTTATACACTACCATCCTGTTATGACAACACCATTTGTTGAAGATACTATCTTTCTTCCATTGAATATTTTCTTCCATTGAACAAAAATCAACTGTTCATAGGTGTGTGGGTTAATGTCTGAGATTTCAATTTAATTCCATTGATCTACAGGTCTGTTTTGATGCCAGTACCAAAACTCTTTTATGCTCTTTTTATTACAGTAGCTCTATAGTATAATTTAAAGTCAGGGATAGTGATGCCTCCTGAGGTTCTTTTGTTGAGCAAAATTATTTCAGCAATCCTGGCTTTCCTGTTATTCCAATAAAATTGAGGATTGTTCTTTCAAGGTATGTAAGAAATTGTGATGGGATTTTGATGGGAATTGCATTGAATCTGTTGATTGCTTTTAGGAAGATTGCCATTTTCACTATGTTGATCCTACCTATCCAGAAACATGAGAAATCTTTCCATTTTCTTATAACCTCTTCAATTTATTTCTTCAGAGATTTAAAATTTTTGTCTAATAGATCTGATACTTCTTTGGTTATAGTTATTCCAAGGTATTTAATGCTATTTGCAACAGTTATACCATAGAGCTACAATAATAAAAACAGCCTGGTGCTGGCATAAAAACAGTCTTGTAAATCGATGGAATCAAATTGAAGATCCTGACATTAACTTAAAAACCTAAGAATAGTTGATCTTTGAAAAAGAGGCCCAAAATATTAAATGGAAAAAAGACAGTTTCTTTAACAAATGGTGATGATATAGCTGGATGGTAGTGTGTAGAAAAATGCAAATAGATCCAAGCCTATCTCCCTGCACAAAACTCAAATTCAAGTGTGTCAAAGACGTCAACATCAACCCAGACACATTGAACTTGATAGACAAGAAAGTGGGAAGTACCCTCCAATGCATTGACACAGGTGACTACTTCCTAAATATAACACCAGTAGCACAGATACTAAGAACAACAATCAATAAAATCGACCTCCTGAAACTGAGAATCTTCTGTAAAGCCAAGGACACAGTCAATAAGACAAAATGACAGCCTACAGAATGGGAAAAGACTTTTACTGACCCTACAAGTGATAGAGGACTGATCACTAAAATATATAGAAAAATCAAGAAATTAGAGCCCTAAACCTTGAATAACCCAATCAAAAAATGGGGTTCAGAACTAAAAAGGGAATTCTCAGCAAAAGAATTACAAATGACTGAAAGGCACTTGAAAAAGTGCTCAAGTTCTTTAGCGACCAGAGAAATGCAAGTCAAAACAACTTTGAGATACCACCTTACACCTATCAGAATGGCTAAGATTAAAACACAGATGACAGCCTTTGCTGGAAAGGGTGTAGAGCAAGGAGAACACTCCTCCATTGTTGGTGGGAGTGTAAGCTTGTTCAGTCACTCTGAAATGCAGTATGGCAGTTTCTCAGAAAACTGGGTATTAATCTTCCTAAGGATCCAGCAATACCACTACTAGGCATTTACCCTGAAAATGTACATTCACACTCAAGGGCATTAGCTCAATAATGTTCATAGCAGTATTATTTGTAATAGCAAGAACTTGGAAAAAACCTATATGCACCTCAACTGAAGAATGGATTAACAAACTTTGGTACATCTACACAATGATGTACTACACAGCAGTAAGAAAAAATGATATCCTAAAATTTACAGGCAAATGGATGGATTTGGAGAATATCCTCCTGAGCAAGGTAGCTCAAACCCACAAAGAGAAACAGGGGATGTACTCACTCATTAGCTGTAAATCACAACCACTGAACAGCTTGGGATCTGAAGCACCTGGGACCAGCACGTTGGAGCCCATTCTCTCCAGAGGAACACCTGACCCAGTATTGATGTTGGTGTGAGGAAAGCGGATCTACCTGAAGAGGATGTTTAACTAAGCCACCGGGAACCTTAGAACCTCCTGTGCTTGGTGGGGAGGAGATAATGTGATGGAGAGAAGAATGAGTGACTGGGAGGGGCGTTGGGTGGAAGGAAGTCTGAACAAGGGGATACATGGGTTAACAAAATATGTCTTGCTAAAAAAAAAAAAAAAAAAAAAGGAAAGATGAAAATAACTTCTTCTGCATGCCCTTCATGTCCTCTGATTCTCCTTCAGGCTGTTGATCAATGCTGCCAGTCCACTTTAGAACTATAAAGTGGGTCTAACAGCTTTTCTGCAAACTAAAATTTAGGCTTGGCTCATATGTTTTATAAATGTTAAGGAAATATTTACTGTTGCAAAAATCTGGTGGCTCTGACTTAGCAGCTTTTATTTGGAAGTATTAGACCTTTGACTATTATAGTAGAAGAAGTCTAAGTAGTTCTACATAACTGTAAATAAGTTCATTATTAATTTTCCCCATGTCTGAGGGTTTACAAGAGAAAACAAATAGAGTAAAATACTAGTGTCATATCAATGAGTAGTATTGGCCTTTTGTACATGTTCTTTTCTAAGGTACTTTTCTCTCAGCCTGCCTACACATGTAAAAACTTGATCAAGAAGGGAAAAAGTCATTTGGTGTTTTAATAATCTTATGCAGAGCACCAAGGAATAATTTATTATACAGTGGACATTGATTCCTTCAATTTTGGTTTAACTCTTCTCAGAAATAAAAGTCTTAGTAAATCTTTCTGTTTATCTAAAGAGCCCAGCAGAGATGACCACTCCCACACAGGTTATAGCCAACGGAAAGTCTTTTTTCCAGTTGCTTGGAGCTACAGTCAGGTATTCAGAACCTAGATGTAATACTGTGTATTTACAGGTAAAATCCATGTCCCAGTGGTGTCTTGCTCAGCAGTTGCAGTAGGAAGTTTTGCTGAATTTACTGTCTATTTAGAGGAAAGGGTTTGTAAAGGTAAAATCTATGTCTTGGTGCCTTGCTCAGCAGCTGCAGTAGAAGGGTTTGCTCATTCAGTCAGCCTAACAGAAGCAGTTAGCTTCAGGGGGAGGTTTGTACAAGCAGATATTTTAAGAAAAGCTAGTTGGGGCCTCTTTTTTTTTCAGCTTCCTAGAATATAGTAGGGCAATTTTCCACAAAATTCTCCATTAAGGATATCAAACTGTAGTTAAACCTGAAATCATTTCAGCAAGAATACAAGATGCTGGAACCACTGATCTGTTAGGTTCCATTACAGTATAACTACAATGTTCTAGTAAATTATTTTCCTCAAATAACAGAATTATTTATTTATTTATTTACTATGAATAAAGTCATATATTTATCCGTGTATTTCTTGTTCAAGCTCCCTTCCCCCTCTCACCTCTTCCAGTCACTCTCTCTTCTCCACATCTCTTTATCTCCTCCCCAGCAAGGGCAGGAGGTCCCAAGGTCCCATTATGGCTTAGTTCAGCATCTTCTCCTGGCAGATCCACTTTCCTCATCCCAACATCAAGACTGGGCCAGGTGTTCCTCTGGAGAGAATGGGATCCAAGATGCCGGAACAGAATTTTTTAGAAAAAAAATCTTCCTGATTTGAACTGCCAATTATATTTTTCTTCATTGTTATCTGTTAGTATAAATTATGTCCTTCAATTAAAAGAAAATTTTAAAACTTACAAAACATGAAGGTTAAAAGATTTATATAATTAAAACAAGTAAAAATACTGGCATGAATTCTCATAAAACTTTGTCCCATACCTGAAGACGATGGGGTATGTTTCAGTGCCTCTTGTCTCACTTCAGAGGATTTTCACCAAAGAGTTATGCTGCCTTCAGTGGCATGTCCTCTGTTTGCTTCAGGTTTGTTTCTGTTTCCAATTATTTCTCCAAATGAAACTTAAAAAAAATTCAAAGCCATAAATAATCATAGTATTATTAGAAAAATTACAAACAAATAAATATATAAGTTCAACTGTGTTATTATAAAGAATTGGGCATATATTAAAAAATGGTTTTTAAGAGAATTGTGCATTTTTGTTTCCTACGGATAAAAGAAACCTCATAATTTGTCTTGGGCTTTGTGGGCTAAACACTTTTCCGGACTCCATTCTTTGTGAGCTGAGCTAAGTGGATTTATTCTATGGTAAATACTTGAACTCAAGGAGAATCCTGAAATGAAAGGCTTTTACAATGTACTAACTACATCTACCTTTTGTTCTGAACTAGATGGCTATTGAATGCATGTACTGAAGTACTTTGTTTACAACCTACTTATGATGGAGTAGACTAATGATTTGTTTTCAAAATCTGTGCTTATAGAGAGCAATGAACAGGATTCCTTGGCTATTTCCTGATGAAAGCAATACTATATCAGGGAAAACAGAAGAATTACAATACATAAATGTCATAAAGTGAACAGCAAGAAACTATAATCTATCTTTGTCTTTAATTCAAAGAATAAAATGTTTAGAGTAGTAGAAATAGAATTATAGAGTATATTCAAATATATTTTAAAATATAAAACTCATCATTTACATTCAATACATCTGAAGTGTACATCTGTGGCAATTCATGCTCATGTAGTTTATATAATTCATCACATAACAAAATGAGCTATAACTAGAAGCACAAAATTACCCTATCAACAAATAACTTATAAAAAGTTTCTTGACCCAAGCATGCACACTGCTAGTATGAGACTCATTTTCTCAGTCAAATTGTAATTGCTAAATTAAAAGTACACGTATAGTTTTAGACATAATATAAATTTAGTAGAGTTAAATTATCCAGTTAAATAAAAACAATAGCTTTCTTTAGTAATATTGTAATGGGAAGCAGCACTTTTGAACCTAGTCTGAGCTAAGCTCCCTTGAAAGCAGGTTTTTTCAGTCAAGAGATAAAAAAAGAAAAACATGGGATACTCTGTTTGGGGGGTGGCTTCAGAAACAAAATTGACAAAAGATTTTAGATTATTTGTATCTCAAATGAAAGCAGAACGAATTTTCAATTTTTTAAAGGTAAAATGTCTAACAAAAAAAAAAAAAAGTAAAGGGATCCCCAGTGTAAAAGTTCTGTTAAGCTGTGAGAAACATTATTTAGGTAGTGAACAAGCAAGTAATTCTATGAACATTTACATTTCTTTTGGAAGAAATGCTTTTTTGCATTGTAAGATGTATTTCTTATAAATAAACTATATAAATAACCAGAAACTAAACAAACAAACAAACAAAGAAAACATCACATCTTTAGCATTATATCAGTACAATTGCATTGTGAGAATCTTTATTGAACAACAAAAATAGTTTGAAGAGTAAAATTGATGTTCTTTTGTAACTCCCTTAATATCATCAGACTGGTCTTTTTGTTTCTCAAAATAAAATAATTGAAGCAATTTATCCTCACGACAAGGGCTATATAACTCTATTATTGCTGTTGTGAGTATAGTCAAAAGTGTATGATTCAGTTTGAATAGAGTAGACCATGTGTAGAAGAAGTGTTCCATCTTATGATAGCTATGGGAACTCTGTCCTGTCTGATGATAAGCAGAGTCAATGGCTAACTCCTATACTGCTATCTCCTTGTGAATAGTAGGTGCCATAGTATATGTTGTGCATGTGTTAGCTCCTATGAAATACTTAATTGTAAACACATAAAACAAATATTATTTTTTTCTATGTACATTGTCAAACTTCGAATATAGAAAAGAGAAATTGATTAATATTCACTTTGCTTCTGAGAAACATTTAATACTTTGTGAAAAGGGTAATTTCTAAACTTGAAGCACTTGAAAATTTTATTTTCTTATAATCATTGTGTTATTATCTAACTTGTTACAAAACAGGACATTTTATCAAGCTCTAATATTAAACTGTCCCCTCAATCATTGGTTCCTATTCTCACTGCTCTGTTTACAATTTTAGGGGGAAAAATGGAGTTTATATGGGAACAAAGGAACTGTATGTGGCATGTTTCCAAAGAAAGTAAAAATATATAATTAGCAAGATAAATGTGTATCATTTATACACAACTTTGTTGAATGATCATTTTTCAAATTTCTTCACCTCAGCTTGCAATTTCTTCATGCTTTTTTTTGGCTATTGGAGTCCTGTACATAACTTTTGGTCATGGAAAATAACTTTGGCCAAATTTTTGCTGTACTACAAGGGAAAAATTGACAGTCACAAATGACACTTTAAATAGAATAACTATATATAATTTATGAGAAATACATATAAACTTAGCACAAACAGCATGCTGTTAGGCTTTGCTCTTAAACTTTTACCCATAGTAATGTTCTGTTTTATAGATGTTAAAATTCCCTATAACCCCACTTTTTGTACAGTTGCTAATAAGCTTCATGCTTTAGACAACTTTCTATGCGGTTTCTAGATCTCCTCTATTAGATTTTGGGTTTTTTTTTTCCTTTTTTTGCTGCTCTCTTTTGTTTTGATTTCACAAAAAATTCTATTTGTTCTCCCATTTTGGTCTTGCTCTGTGAGGAACTTTTTTCTGTTTATGTTGTTTTGCTTTTTGTTTTCTATGTTGTGTACTATCTTGAGACTTTAATGTTTTATGTATAGATAATTTTATTTGCTGTGTAGCAAAGAGTTTTATACTTGTAAATAACATCAAAACTTATTCCATCACCTACTAGCTATATATTTTTAAATATTTCTTTTTATAATTAACTTAGCAGATTGATGTTTATAATTTTAAAAAAATAATTTAAAATAATATTTACATATAAGTAAACATACTAACAAATTCTACTCTCATTATATTAAATACTTTTCTGTGAGTTAAATTAATCTAGTAGGCTTATAAATGTCAATGTGTTCACAGTGATACAAGTATAATTTCTTCTTTTCTAGATAATATTGTTCATTATTAAAGCATTTTTCTCAATAATATTATATATTTTTAAATATGCAAGAAGTTTATATGCCCTTTTGAAAGTACATTTTAAAAACAAGAATTTGTCACTTCTACAGTCTATGCCAAAAGACATAGGAGACATTACACCATTAATGTTTTCACATTTGTATCCAAATATTTTAGATGCTGTTCCCTTTATTCATTATGAAAAGTTTATTATAGTACCATTATGTTTGTGTGTGTACAAAATCAAACCACCAAAAAATTACAATAAAAATATCATTCTCATTTTGTTTATGTAAACATGATAATCGAATGTAGCTGTGTGAGGAACACTTTGCTGTGAGACTAAACTTTTGTGTACTGTAAATATTTGTCATTGTAAATTTTGCCTTAATAAAATGCTGATTGGCCAGAAGGCATACAGGAAGAATGTGTGGGGCTACCAGACTAAGAAAACTCTGGGAGGAAGAGGAACAGAAGAGAGCAGAGATGCAAGGCAGATGCAAAGGAAAGAAGACAAGAATGCAACACTGAGAAAGGTACCAAATCACATTCCAAAACAAGATAAGAATCATGAGGGTATTTTAAGAGTAAGAGTTAGCAAGTAATATGTTTGAGACATAGGCCAAACAGCATGTAATTACTATAAGTCTTTGTGTGATTATTTGGGACTGCTGATGTGGACTTCAGGGCTAGGCTGGGCCAGAAACTTCTGATTATAAATGGTGATCCGATATAGGGCAAAAAGACATAGACCTGAGAAAACTTTAAAAAAAAATCTAAAATGGAGTCCCAAATAGATTTCTAGTTCTATGTCCAAAGTGGGCCATGGTACAGAGTGGCTGTTAGGCTTAAGTTACAAAATGACTGGTTTTGTTACATATAGCCTGAAGTAACATGATGAGTATCCACAGTCTCAGAAAATCCTTGGTTCAAGCACAAGTTTTATATGATGGATTTAATGTTTTTGTTCATAAAGACAAAAAAAAGAACAGCATACAAATTTTTTTTTTTTTTAGTAACAACATTTTTTTGGGGAAGGGCTTTATTTCCTGGCAGCAGGCAAATGTATGAATCCTTTAATTGAGACATTCTGAGTCAGCTTTAGCAGCAAAAATTATGTGGCTCTTAAGAGGTCCTGCTGCCAAATACTTAAATGAGGTTTATGAGCAATGCAAGGCTATTTTCTACTTGGTGGCAGTGTAGACCCTAAAATTCCCCAGAGTTGGAGTGGTAAATGTGTTCATAAAGCTTAAACTCTCTATATGGTTATATTTAGTAGTTGGGTGAAGCCAACCAGCCATCATATCCAAGCCTTTAATCCTAGCCACATCTTAACAGATTGAAAGTGTGACCAGGAACAGAAAAAATAAGAGATATACAGTAAAAACAAATTAAAAAAACAATTTTAAACAGTTTATAGTGTTAAAATTATACATAGATTTGGGAGAAATAAAGAAAAAGTGAAATGGATAGTGAAGGTCCTTTAAAAAAGAAATAAAATTTAAACAGTTTACAATGTGTTAAAATTATGCATAGATTTAGGAGAAAAAAAGAAAAAAAAATGGATAGAGAGGGTCCTTTAAAAAAGAAAGAAAGAAAATATAAGGCATGTAAAGATGAAAAATACACAGAGATTCTGGATAGTGTATATTATGTTGTCTTTGAATTGTTTGACTGCTGAGAAAGGAGTAAGAACTGCTAAGAGACATTTGATTATAAATGCTGCTGGATTAATCCAACCTATATATTTTATAAATGCCTTGACTTCTAAATTTAAGTGAAAAGGTAGGTTACTTTAGAGAAAATATGTTTATTTTATTATTATTTCCACAGAAAATAAAAGGTTGTAGATTCATTCCAGGTTAAGAAAAGCCAGATGTGATCAAAGATCCCCTAAAAAACCTCCAATGCAAATGAATGGCCTACATGATTTAACATTTTAGAAGATCTCCAAATGCAGTTTCCTTTGAGGTCTGCATCCAGAACAGCTTCAAGGAGGCTGGCTGAGATGATCCTGCCTCACAGAATATTCCACTAAGGACTTGTCCATAATCCTAAATTTATTTTGGGTCTGCAGTAGGATTATCACTGCCTCCAATCAGTGGGAAGTTGTCCTGAGAACTACATACAATTCCCACAAAATGGATTATGAATGTTTGGTTTTGTTCACAGTGTTGGATACAAGTTGATATATGTGGTGGGAATGTTCATCTGTATGCAATGAATATCATTCTTTAAATAAAGGAACTGTTTTGGCCTGTGTAGAGCACCATAGAAGTGGGCGAAGGAATCAGAGGTGAGACAGGTAGTAAGAGGGGGTGGAGTCAGACAGATTTCATCCAGCTGCCAAAGAATAAACATGTAAGGGATCCAGCAGGGCCACAACAGGGGCCACATGGCTAGGTAGATTAATGGAAATGGGTTGAATTAAGATGAAAGAGCTAGCTAGCAATGTGCTTGAGACAGGTCAAACAGGCTAAAATTAATATAATTTCTGAGTCATTTTTAGGAGAAAGTACAGCCTTGAATGACTTTGGCCTCTGGCCCATACTGGTCCAGAAACCTGATACAACAATTACAGAGAATCATGAGGAAAAAATTATACAAAGATATTAGATTCTGAGGTTTTATTTTAAAAAGGAAAAAAATGCTATAAAATTATGTTCTTCTACATTCTAAATATTTGTCCCTGCGGTTGGCTTAATAAAACACTGATTGGCCAGAAGACAGAGAGGAAGTATGGGTGGGGCTACCAGGCTAAGAAAACTTTTAGAGGACTAACCGAACAGAGATGCCAGGCATATGCAGGGAAAACAAGATGAAAATGATATGAGAAAAAGTACCCAGATAATTTGCTAATCATGAGTTATCTTAAGAGAAAGAGTTAGCAAGCAATATACATGAGCCATAGGCCAAACAGAATGTAATTAATATAAAACAGATTATTTGGAACAGCTGGTCTGGATCTTGGTGCCAGGCCAGGCCACAAACTTCAGACTATAGGATAGTAGGATGAAGAAGATAAAGAGAAAAATTGAACAATTTTCCTCAGTGGTGCTAATCAAAGAACAGGGTGACAAGAAGGTATATGACTCTAATTCAATGGAGACACAAGTTAATGAGTTTATAGAAACATTGTCCTTTGGTGTTTAAAGATAACTAGATTATTTCTAAATTTTCCAGTATGTACACTAAAATTTTGATGTCACTGTTTGACAAATACTATTTAGATCAACTAGATTTCTGCAAAATTTTAGAAGCCTAAGTAACAATAATAATATAGATTCTTTCCTATTTATCATTCAATATAGAAATAAAATATCTTAATTGTGTTTGCAGCTGTTGCTGCCCCGTCACTCTCCAAGGCCAGCGCCACCTCTCGCTTGCCGAGCTCCAGCCCAAGGAGAAGGGGGGTAAGTAAGGAGGTGCTCATACCATGGCTCGTACAAAGCAGACTGCCCGCAAATCCACCCGTGGTAAAGCACCCAGGAAACAACTGGCTACAAAAGCAGCTCGCAAGATTCCGCCCTCTACTGGAGGGGTGAAGAAACCTCATCGTTACAAGTCTGATACTGTGGCAGTCGGTGAAATCAGACACTGTCAAAAATCCACTGAACTTCTGATTCGCAAGCTCCCTCCCCTTTCAGCGTCTGGTTCGAGAAATTGCTCAGGACTTCAAAACAGATCTGCGCTTCCAGTGTGCAGCTATTGGTGCTTTGCAGGAGGCAAGTGAGGCCTATCTGGTTGGCCTTTTTGAAGATACCAACCTGTGTGCTATCCATGCCAAACGTGTAACAATTATGCCAAAAGATATTCAGCTAGCACGCCGCATACATGGAGAACGTGCTTAAGAGTCCACTATGAGGGAAACATTTCATTCTCAATTTTTTTTTCCTCTTCTTCCTGTTATCAGTAGTTCTGAATGTTAGATATTTTTTCCATGGGGTCAAAAGGTACCTAAGTATATGATTGGGAGTGGAAAAATAGGGGACAGAAATTAGGTATTGGCAGTTTTTCCATTTTCATTTGTGTATGAATTTTTAATATAAATGCAAGATGTAAAGCATTAATGCAAGCAAAATGTTTCAGTGAACACATTTCAACAGTTCAATTTTATAACAATTATAAATAAACATGTTAAAATTTTCTGGAAAAAAAAGAAATAAAATATCTTTTTGTAATAAGTTCAAAAGACAAATATTTCACAAAACAAATACCAAATCAAATATCTGCCTAGGCCAAAATTAAACATATTTAAATTAATTTGTTTAAGTTATAATAAACATTCTAAATCCCTGGATCTTGCTTTGGATCTTACATATTGATGAATAATTTTTCCATCACAATAAAAGTTAAAAACCATAATGGTGATAAAAAAATATCATTAGCTTTATAACCCTTGAAAATCCAAATGTTATTTATATTCTGTCCTTCCTCAACATCTAATACTATCTTTCTTTTCTTCTTTCTAAATTTTATACTATACTTATATATAAATTTGTTTTTATATGTGTATGAATACATTATATGCTATCTTCATATGAACAGACTAGGAAGAGCAGGGTCTCTTTCTTTGAATTTTCCTTTCTTCAATCCTTTTCTTTTTTCTTTGTTTCTCTATGAGAATAGATGATCCGATAAAATTTTAACATTTTATTGAAAATCTGCTATTCTGTTAACAAATTTAATTCTCATTTTTTAGTTGATCCCAGATATAGAGTATCAGAATTTGTCTAAAAAGAAACAAGTGTTTATTAGGAATCAAGTCACAATGAAGAGATACACAGTCTTTAAAATAAGGGACCTCAGAGTTTTCATATCATTGACAGTTACTCCCTTTCTATCTCCATGGCAATGGGATACTGTAGTACTTTAAAACACAAGAATAAAAGATGAGCCATGGTGTTGAAAGGAAGTTGATAATAACAATAATTGTGGATATACACATAGTCCGGATGATTTCTAAAAGTCATAGAAATACAACACAGGGCTTATTTTATACTTGTTCCTTATCATATTCTGACAGTGATAGTCAAATTCTTAAAAAATATTTCATTAAGTATGCAGATAATAAGGTGTCTCTTATATTTGTATACTCGCGTTTTCTTTTATCATTAGATTGGTACATAGAACATAAGAGTAATAGTATCTCTTAGTTTTCAGAAGAATCAATTAAACACAAATGATGTATATGATTTTCTAAAAACACATTGTTCTCTTCTAGCTTATTCAAATAAGTTTATTACTGGGGACTCTTACATCAAATGTCAAATAATGTGATGATAAAAGAGAATAAAAAAACCCAATAATTGTAACTCTTTAATGGTGATAGTGGAGTTTTTCACTGCTAAGGAGGGCCTTAGGTTTTTCCTCATTGATATGTGCCAAATACTGACAAATGAATGGAGTACAAAGGCATCTGTGTTAGTCTCTGAATCATTTACTCCAATTTTCTTAAAGTTAAAATAACTTAGTATTGCAAGGCAAAAATGAACCAGGAGAAAAGTATGAATTGAGTAGGGTAGAATATCTCCATCAATGTATTCTGATGCCCATATATAATCTCAGCTGGGTGTGTGCAGTCACACAAAAGTCTGTGTGATCTCTTGTGATCTTGTCAGAGTAGAAATAGTAGAACAGAAAGCTTTACCTGTTCTTTATGCATTTCTTTGTCACTGTTTTTCTCCCACTCCCCCCTCTCTTTCTGTGTGTGTATGTAATATATTCCTTATACTTTGTGTTTCTTTCTTTCTTACTTAAAATGGCTGATTATACCATTTTTAAAACGTCTTTACCTTAACATTTACTCCATGAATTATTTTTGTCTATTGTGGAAAAAAATTAAAACAGCTCCCTTGCAAATTCTGCTAGCTTTCCTCTTTTTTTTTTTTTTTTTTTTTCACTAATGCATGATTCAGTGGTTCAATTTTCTTGTGAAGAGACAGGCAGATTTCACACTCTCAGACTTGAGGGAATGAGGCAGTGTAGTAGTGCTGATAGGATCAGCTGTAGGAGGAAAATGGCAGGCTTTTTATTACTAAGATGGGGAAAGTGGAAATGTTCTTTTAGAATGCTTAAACATCTAACTAGTGTCTGCAGAAAGTTTCACTCAATAAAACAATTTTTAGTACTAGAATATAATTGCATTGATCAGTCATTGATAAGACAACATTTCTGAGAATATTTTAATCATAAAATCCAATATATGTGTGTGGATACAGTATTCTATTTTTTATTTATATATGGAACACATAAGCAAATTATCAAAATTTCTTTATTCTTACTCATCTTATAAATTTATATTGAATGATATTAATTCAATATTATAATATTTACTGCATTATTATGAGTTGGGATTTGTCTATTAGTTTTAAATAAGGTTTCATGTATTTGTAATAATACCATGATTTAATGAACATACTTAAGTCTAATTTACCAAAAAATACATATTAACTAAAAAATCCTGGTATAAGTCTTCAGTATATCAAAAAATAAACTGTCAATATTTTCTGCAGAAAAATTTCCACTCACACCTGTGCATCCATTTAAACTTACCCAAACCCATGTCTAGGCTTTTATTTATACTTATTCAATTGTCAAATGTTTAGTTGGAAACACAAAGTGTTCTTGTGGTTTGACCTCTTATCACAGATCAAGATGCAAGTCATCTATGATTTCAAAAGCTCTGAGGACACTTTCCCACCCTCAAGCCAGTTATCCTGCTTCAGAGAACATGAACTGGGTTTCTTCTAATAAAGTTCAGTTCTGATTCTATCAAGAGATATTTGCAGAGCTTATGAGTTGAGGTTTCATTTCCCAAGAACTAGCATTCTACTGCCTTCATTGCCAATATCTTGCATTTCACTTTCTGGTACACTGAGCATGAAAGATCCTGGAATCAGAAAGTATAGAGAGAGGACTTAAACCATGCTGTGAAGAACAAGCTTAGATCTACTAAGACAATTGCTTTTTTCTTGAACTATGAGGGCAAAATATGTGGTGAGACAGCCTTCTGGTAAGTGTAATGTGCTTATTCTATTTAAAATCTGTAGTGGCTACTGGATTAAAAATGTTGTGTGAAGGTATCTTCTCTAATATTTTTAAATTATAAAAACTTTTATTCTTTTCATTATATTGAATATTCTGGAGGATGAGTGTCCCATATTTGAATCTGGATTATAATCTATTTTGAGAGATACTTGACTGATTAGTTGTTTCTTATTTTTGAGATTGTCCTTCTGGAATAAGAGAAACAATACTGATCTTAACAAAACTTTGTAATGAAGGAAAAGTAATCTCTAAATATACAACTGAAAGGATGCAGAAATTGCTTTGTTTGTAAAAAATACTTGTAATTCAAGCATAGTCAGCTGTGCTTATGTGTCCCCAGAACCCAGATAAAATGGAAACAAATGCAATGATTCATATCTCTAATACCGGAACTAATGATGTAGTGACAGAAGGGTATCTGGCATTCTCTTGTAAGAACTTTCTAAATTGGTAAACTTTAGGTTTGATGTGAAAGTTTGTGGAAAAAAATAAGAAGAATGAAAGAAAAGTAAAATTCCGTAAAGAATCCTGGAAAGAGACACTCGATATCTAGTTTCCACATACATATACAGCCAAGGCATAAACACATAAGCAAACATGCATATGCAATTTGTTCATGAACTCGTAAAAAAATCTCAAAAACAATGTGCAACCAAAATTATAAAGTATGTTGTTTAGTGAGAATTTGGTTAAATATTGCAAAACATCAATTCACAGCCACAACATTTTTGATGAGGTTTTTTATATAAAACACTAAACAAAAAATATAAAATGTAAAAAACAAAAGAGAAGAAGACAATTATTGTCCTTGCTATAATTTATCTACTGTATTTAGTTGACATTGGCATGGCAGTATTCCAGTTACATACATCCTTCAGCATATGTAATAAAATTCAGGTTATGGATATAGCACACAAGATTTTTCTCTTCCCCCCCCCAACAAAAGATTTTCCATTAGTTTCTTTATTGCCACGGGAAAAATGAATACACTGATATTTTCCTACATAAGTTTCAAGTCTCTTCCTATTTTCTAATGTTAATCATTTTTTTCATGGACAGTAGAAGATTGCAGGAAATAAAGGTTAGGACAACTACTGTGCCTTTCTCTTACAATTCTTGCAAATATCTTTTATCATTATAATTATCTGTATTTTTTTTCTCTAGCAATTTTTATTTTTCTCTAATCATATAATTTTTAAGTATATAACACTCATTTTTAATTGATTGTTTTTACATATTTGCATATAAAATATTTTTGAAAGGCGAAAAATAATTACTTTTGTATCACAGGGCCAGCTCTATACAATTAATACATGTAATGATGCTGAAAAGTCTGACATTGGAATGGAGGCTCATCTTCAGAAATAAGAAAATGGGCTATAATCACTTCTGGGGAATTTTTCAGATAATCAAGCATTTTAGCCACTCAATAACAAGTAAGCTCTGACAGAAAAATAAATAATCTATGGTCTACTGGAGATCTGTATAAAAGCAGTTATCTTTAGTGTTTTAAGTACTTGGATTTTAAGGTTGTATTTTTAACTCAACTATAATATTTTGTTCAGATCAGTGTGATGCAAAAACCAAAATGTTCGGCTTTTAATTGTGGTTTTATTTACATTGCAGGACCAGAAAGGATTACAAAGTGTAAAAAATTGTCAAATATTTTTATCATAGTTTACTAAAATTTATAGATGCAATAAGCAAATCACAGTAGTGTATTCTTCCCTTACAAAATGTATGTTATAAATATCCCAGGTACTAAATAATGGATCATTTTTAAAATCAATAAAAAATTAGCATGAACTGAACCATCTTTAACATTTGTCTAGCACTTTTTCTTCAGAGATATTAATCACTGTATCAGTTAATCCTGATAGAATGACAAACTAAAAAACTAGACTATGTGAAGAAACACTTGAATTTTTAGAATAAACTGCACATTTTATTATATATATCCCATGGTGCTTGTCATTTAATTGACAATCAAGTAAAATATTGAATTTCTGTTTACGTGAAATTCAAATATGTCCTTGTAGCCTGTCCTGAAGTTCTAAAATCACTATATCCAATTTTGAGACAGAGTTACACCATATATATGAAACTTGCTTGTAAGACCAAGTGTATAGCAATCAGGCCTGAAAGTCCCGGAGACCTGCCTGGTTTTCACTTTCTGATTGCTGGTATACTTGTGTGAATCAAATATTTTTATTTGTAATTTACAGCACAGAGACATATAAATAGTGTTGTAAAGTGATGTTGTCACTTTCTCAGTGTCATAAAGATACTTACTTTGGAACAAAATCTGAATTGTCTGTCATACTTCTAACCATTTCATTGACCTTTGCCTCAGTGACAGCTTAGGTTAAAAGGTTGCCAAATATAGCTTACTGGCTACTCACCTATAACTATTCATGACTTAATTTTTTTTATTAATCAAGGTAAACATGTGGCACATCTGTCAAAACTTTGTTGTAACTCATTACTCAAAATTATATACCTGTGCACAGGCAACATAATTAAAATGGCACTAATGTAAATTATTTGCATATTTTTCTTGATAAATGCTCCAGAATTAAATGGACTATAACAGCCAACAAAAGACAGAGTATTTCTTCAAAATTACTCTGGTTTATTCTTTTTACTATGCAAAGGAACCAGACAATAAAAGGAAAGGAGAGAGAGAGAGAGAGAGAGAGAGAGAGAGAGAGAGAGAGAGAGAGAGAGAGAGAAGAAATAGAGTTTAGGTAGTCCCGAATTATAAAGACTAAGATGTGTTCTATTTTGTTTGATACATGAAAAAAGATTTGAAATTTATTTAATCTAACTGCATTGCAGACAGATCCACATTTTACAGCATTAATTCATTCATACAAGCACTGGAATTAGATTTTCTGGCCCTACCTAGCTCTAAGGTGCAGACCCACAATCCCACAGCTGCTTAGTCCCAAATAATCACATGAAGGCTTATATTACTTACAAGTTGTTTGACTTGTGGAGTAGTGATAATACTATCTAACTCTTATACTTTAAGATAACCCATGTTTAGCCACATGGGTTGGTATCTTTTCTAAAAGAAGCATTCTCATCTCCCTCTGCTGCATCATCTGGCATCTCTGTCCTGCTGTCCCCATTCCCATTATTCTTTGTCTAGTCACCCTGCCTGTCCTTCTTGTATGCCTACTTTCTGGACAGTCAGTGATCTATTAAACCAATAATTATAGTGACAGATATTTAGAGTGTGCAATAGCATAGTCCCATAGTATTCATTCATACAAACTTTAGTAGTGTGAGTATAATCATGCCTATGATCTCACAGGGAGTGGCACTATTAGGAGATTTGGCTTTCCTGGAGTCACTATGGCCTTGTTAGAGAAAGAGTGTTACTGTGAAAGCAAGTTCTAAGGTCTCATGTATGTTTAAGACATGCCCAGGGTATTAGACCACTTCCTATTTCATGGAAATCAAAGATATGTTTTCTTCTTTACTCTCTGCTCTTTCTTAAGCACCATATATGCTTGCATGCCACCATGTCCTATCATGATTTAATGAACTGAACTTCTGAAATTGTGAATGTTTTTCATTATTTGAATTGCTATGGTCATAGTGTTTCTTCACAGCAATAGAAACCCTAACTAAAACACACATAATTGCCAATATAGGATGATGATTCTTGACCTAGGTAATCTTTGATACATATTGATGAAGGAACCCTTCCAGAAAGGTAGCATCATGGTAGTAGGACATATTTTTTTTTATTTGAGTGGCAAAGAAAAGAAAATGTGAAGGGATACCATATATAGGCAACATAACAGTTTAAGAAAAACTTAACAATAGTGTTTAGGTTGCTTGTGGGCCATGAAAACAGAGAGGTTCTGATACACCCTTGTTGAAATAAACTTTCTGAGCTATTGTTCAAAATCAAGGACTTGAGCACTTTGTTTCATGATATATAGAGCTGCCATCACTGGCTATTGTGTGGGAGTCAGGACCTCACAGTAAGGAGACAAACTGAGAACCCAACAAAATATATTAATGAAAGTTTCCCTTTCATTTATTATTTCACATTTTCAGCATTCTATTTGTGTTTTCATATTTTTTGTCAAAAATGATATCTTCATTATATTCATGACAAATAATTTTTATGACAGAAAATAAATGTATTCTGATTTGATATAACACATTGGTGGACATGCAGAAATATAGAGGTTGCTATTGTTTCCTATGTAATAATACATATTTCAATGATTATAGAAAAAAGGACCTAAACAGATTATAATATGGCTTTTTAGTTATTTGCAAATTTCTTGTTAGTACAAATATGTGAAAGTAATTAGTTTATAGTGTCATAAAACATATCACATTGACATTAGTTAATAAAACTGAAGCTTTTTATGTGAACATAACATTTAAAATGTTCATGTTAAATCTAGTTATATATCTATTATTTCATAATACAGATAAGTTCATATAAATAAGTTTTTTTACTTTCTCCTAAGCTTTCTCATTCTAGGATCAATTTACATGTTGTTTGCTTAAATGAATCCTTTAATTTTAAACATTTTGTTTGCTTGCTTTTTGTATCCTTCTGATCAAAATAAACCACTAACTACCATTATCATATATAATAAATGTCTCTCAAAATCAAAGTGATATTATCTTCTTTGTGATGTCTACATGCTCAGGAAAAAAATTACTTTGTTTTTCTCATTACTTAATTGTTTTCTATTTGGAATCAAAATCATTTTTTCTTGATTAATCTATCTTCATATATAAATTCTTTCAGTATTATGTCCATGATTTAGAATGATTTAATAAATTTTCAATATATTAGTAACTACATGGCAAACAACCATATACTAATATAAACTAGAAATAATATATGCCTCTTATATACTGTGACCTTCTACAAAAATGTGCACCTTATTTCACAAGGAAGGGAAACAAAGAATTTTGAAAAAGTGATAAAGTAGCTAATGTTGTGATTAGATTCAAAACTTAATAAAAATGGAATGGTGGAATGGACAAAAAATCATCTTGGAGTTAGAAAAAAAATCAGATTTTCATCTGAAACTCATCATCATCATTATTATTATTTGTAAAATAAATAGTTTTAAATTCTTTGGTATTTTACTATGATCATTTATTAGTGTGAATAAGAATAATAAAAGGGAAATAGAAGAAACGTGTTGATTTTAGCCTTTTATAAATAGTAGGTGATTATTAGGTAAGTAGCTTATCTCTCCCTTCTTGTAAAGAATGAACCATCATGCTGAAATACATAAGATCTAAGCTTATGAAACAGAGAACTGAAAGAAAAATGTCATGGAGCTGCTGAGATATTGTATTATAAACAGGGTAGAATGAAATTTACTAACATGAAATTAAACCATTTAACAAGATTAGTTTTATTCTTGATTCACTTTGTTTCCTAAATGTGACATGACAAAATTCTAGTTTCAGATGCACTGACTACTAGTTACATTTTTTTGACATACGCATAATAGTTTTCAGTTACACCCTGTAGTTTTTTTTTTATTTCAGTAACCCTGCAGGGATTATAAATTATTGTTTTTTAAAACCCATCGGCCTCCTCTGCATCTCTCTAACACATTTATCTCAAAACTTCTAGTGTGTAATGTAAGACAATGCTTATGCTTCATGAAGATAAAATTGACAAACTGCAAAGCTGACTATGAAAAGAAACTCAGGCTGATGTGCAAATTAGTAAAACAGTATTATCTGCCTCAAATAAAAACTTTGAAACAAACATATTTTCTGTTGAATTTTTCTACTGAAAAAATTTCTTTGACTATAGATCTCTGACCAAGGCTTACAATCAATTAGTATTTTGGTAATTAATCAATCCACTACATCCCTGCTTGTAATATATGACTAAAATAAATATTTATATATTTATATACATATATATATATAAAGTATTTTTACCAGAGGTAGAAACCTGAAGTAAATATTAAATGATCTGGGAAGAAGAAAATAAATATTCAAATAAAATCTAGGTACTATTAACAACATAAAGAGTTTACATGTATCTTGGCTACTGTCATATAAATATTCAAGCAAATATTATCTGTCAATTATCTTACACATGTTACAAAGGTGTCTTTGATTTATGAATGAAGAAACCAACAGGTATTTCTTGATACTGACCACAGGGATTTCTCCAAACTCATCTCTAATTATTTTTTTAATTTGATCTCTTGATATAATGTAGTCTTCTACACAAAGCAGTTACCAATGACAATGTGATATTTAATATCTATAGAAATGTATTTTATCACTTGCCTACATTATTCCAAGAGAGGACTCTTAGGAATACCTAATGAAGGTAATCCTAAAACATACAATGAGGCCAAACATTTATTGAATCATTTGTCATAATCTTAACCTAACAGTTGGATTGGTTGCTTTGGTCTATCTTGAGTTGTGGGTAGGCAGCGATAGCCCTGAAAGAGTTGTTCTTTGATAGTGTCTATATCCTTCATTTTGTGTTATCTAAAAGGGGCAGTAACAGTGAGGGCATGTTATACTAGCATTTGCCTCACTTTGGTGCTACAATTCTTGTCTTGACTTCAAAAATTGAGTTTCTTTTCTGCACAAATGTAGTTATCATGTAGGACTACACATTCAGCATGCTTTCACATTTGGCAGGAGCTGGTGTTTCAGTCTAGACAAGTCTATATCAGAATTCTTCAGCACTTGACAGTAGCCAGTGTTATAGATTCTGTGTCTAACATGTTCCAGACTATCAGCACCTAATAATTTGATAGATCTCTGGGACTTTCAGTGACCAGGGCCTTTGATATCTCTTCTTTAGCCTAAATGTTCTATCCTTTTTGAACCTCAGTTCTTAATTCCCTCTGTGTGTTTTGCATTAATTGCTCTCTGTAGGTACTTAGCTGTCTTCATTTTAGCTGTGAAAACCCAGGCTTCTCTGCCACTTTTATAGCCCAGTATTTGGACTACGCAGCTGTGGTTGCCAGTTGTGCTCTGCTGCCTCTTTCGTTGGATCTACAGATTCAGCTGGGACTACTGAATGCAGGAAAGAATGTGAAACCTTAGAGTAGCCTTTTACTAGGCCTAAAGTGACAACATGAGTGAAAGAATCATAGGAAGCTGTATGGGAGTCAGCTCTGTAAGAGAACCTTAGCAGATTGCTTATATATATAAAAAAAATCCAAAGATGGTAGAACAATAGCACACGTTCCATATGAAAATTAACATGTATGTATAAACAATATCAGAAAATTTCACAATCAAATGTAGGCTTGTGTTTCCAATAATTATAGATTGCTTCTTAGGCAACAGTCATGGCAGAGTTTCTACTAGTCCATCAGAAAACACCTCTTTTAGTTCAGATATAAACTGATAGAGTCATGCCACAAGCAATACGCATTAGTAAAACATCTGAGACATACTTGTATTACTTATTAGAGATGTGTAAAGGTATATGAAGTATGCAACTTCAGGAATAAAATCATATGTTAGCTCAGGCCTGGTATATGTATTGTCAGAAGGCATGGGGTCAAAATATAAAGAATATAAATATAAAAACATAAAAATATAAATATAAATATAAAAACATAAAAAGCTAATTTTAACTTTTTATTCATTCTAAGATTCCCAAATACAGTATGGTGAAGCAGATTTGAGATATGTGTTTCCTCCTCAATAAAACACTTCCAGAAATAGACTTACAGTCCTGCCAAGAGCTGTGACTTCTAAGGGATTCTAAGTTCAGTCAGGTTGACTAAGACAATTTCACCCTTGTCAAATAAACATCCAAACACAACATTTGAAAATATAACATTATAACATTGGTTCTGAAAACAGCATAGCCATCTCAAAATGTAAACAGTTGTGGATTGCTATTTTTACTCTTTTTTGGGCCCTCCATTCAGCTCTCAAATAAATCACACACAAAGGCTTATTATTACATATAAATGCCTGGCCTTATGTTGGTTTGTTTCTAGCAAACTTTCTTTAATTTAAATTATCCCTGTCTACTTTTTGCCTCTGAAATTTTTTTCTTTTCTGTTTTTGTATACATTTCTTTGTTTCTTACTCTGTGGCTGGCTGGGGCTGTGAAGCTGGTCCCCTCTTCTCTTACTCCTTGGTCTTGCTCCTTTTCCTTCCCAGATTTCTCATTCTACTTACACTCTTGTCCTGTCAGGCTTGCCTACTCTTCCTGATGCCTAGTTATTGGCCATTCAGTTCATCATTCGACTGTGAAATGAAAGATTAACAAAATACCAGATACAGTAACATTTTACAACAGCAAACTGAAGGCAGTCCAACGTCAAAAGTTGCCATCATCTCCAATATTACCAGATCTATTAAAGGTCCCAAATCACTCTATCACTCTCTACATTTATGATATCTAGAACTATCTAAGTATCTAAAACACACACACACACACACACACACACACACACACACACACACACACAAAGATTTACAGCTCAAATATACAATATCAAAAAGTGAACATTTTCTATTCAAAAAGAGAAATAATTGTATAGAAAAATTATCAACAACTACAGAACCAAGACTAAAAGCCTAGCAGTTAAAACATCAAATCCTGTATCCTCATGGCTAATTTATGAAGTTCTTGTGATTACCATCTATACGACAAAGCTTTGGAAGACAGAGCTTTGGAAGACAGCTGCACATAGTCTTTCTCCTAGCATGGCTTTATTCCATGTATGTATCTTTCATTGGTAGATGTCTCACAGTTCTGGCATTTCTAATAACTTTGAGTCTCTATTGAAATTTAAACTCCCATTCACAGTTTCTGTCAATGGCTTCTTAGAATCTCCTGTCAGAAAATGTGTCCTGCAGTATATTCTCTGATCTCCATGGTACTCTGGAACCTTAGTACATGACTCTTTGATTCTACATGGTTTATATTGTTCATGACAGCAAAACCAGCACCATGCGCATGACATGGCCATCCTCTGTAGATATAAACTATGAACATATTCTTCCTGCGTTCTACCATTTTTATAGTGATCACCAGGTATCTGGAAAGAAATATGGGGAAAAAACACTTCTCTGTGCAGCTGTTTGTAAGTATGTCATCCATCAGTGACATTCTCAGTCTAGTCTCTTCTTTAAAATTAAAATACAAGTTATAAGCTAGAGACTTCATGGATGAGCCTTACTCTTAAAGATTATTTCTTGTTGCCTTAGAATAAAGCTTAATGGATTCATAATAATTCTATAATTTATTTCTTTACAATCACAAATGTCAGGTATTTTGCTATCATACTCTATTATCTTTAATTCCTTCCTTCCATATGCTATTGTTTATGTAGCACTCACCCCCATTGAGAAACCTCTCTTTGTTACAGAAGGCAACCATCCAAGAAGGAAATATCCGATCAAACTGCAGAGATGTGAAACTCAAATTATTAGTGCATGTTCAAAACAATTACCTCACATCAGGATCAACATTTCAGAAGAGCAGCCAGCCAGATTGCAAGAGCCTTATAATCTTGGAGTTTTATTATTATTATTATTATTATTATTATTATTATTATTAACAAAGACTTCACACTTTCTATCCTTGTCTATCCTTATTCTATGGAGTTTTTTTTAATGATATTTTCTTTCAATATCAGAAGTTAAACCCACAAAGTCTTATCAATGAGACTCTCTCTATATAAACCAAATAAAAACAATAGGAGCAGACATAGTGCAGTGGAACACAAAGAGGCCTCAATGCTACATGAAGAACTAGAGACAACTAAGAAATGCAGTAGGGTGGGAGCGGTAGTTGTATCTAGGAAGCAGCCTTTTTGCTAGCCACATAATAACAAATGGTGAGCCCTGAAAAGTAACATTATATAAATTTAACATATTATATTTGAAAAAATATACATATATACATATATTTGTTTATATATAAATTTGTGTGTATATATATTTGCAAACATATGTACATGTAACAACAATTAGTAAAATAAAAGCCTGTGAATTTGAAATAGAGCAAGTAGTGGCATATGAGAAGGTTTGGAAAGAAAATAGAGAGGTAAAAAATTATGTAAGAGCTTCTGGCAGCCTTCCTGGGTTGAGGGCAAGTTGCCTGATGGTGGGTAAGAGCCAAAACTACCATGCAGACAGTGCTCACCTGGCAGTGGTCATCGTGGCCCATTAGAGAGAGATACACCCATGCATGTTGCAGTCATGTAGAGAGGTTTATTAAGGATGGGAAAGAGAAGAAAAGAGAAAGAAAATGTGTAGTGGCTGAGGTGAGAAAATGATGAGAAAGAGAAGGAAGGAGGAAAAGTGGAGGTGCAGATACAACCTTGTGGAGAGAGAAGAAAACAGAGGGAAATGGAAAGGGGCTTGCCTTTAATAAGGGAATTTAGCCCCTGCACATAGAGTGTATGAAGAGATTGGTTCCCATGGACCAAACAAACTGTACATAAGTCAGGGTAAAATCAAAATGGTATTTTTATCAGAAAGAAATCTTTCAACAACTAGTGAAGGTTTAGAAAGTGGTATTAAGTCATGTGATAAGACATGGGGCAACCAACCATTCCAGAGTGCTTCTATTGATACCTCCAAATGATAAGCTAAGCACTGGTATTCACTCATAGGATACACAATACAGAGACAAACCAGAAGGAAAAGAGACATCACAGGAGGTATGTGATGCGTCACTAATAGTCATCTCAACACACAAAGCTAAATCTGTCACAGCCAGGATGTAGCGGCCAAATTTCTTAATCTACAGAGCCAGAGCTGCTTTTCCTCCTCCAGAGACATCAACTGAAGACAAGAGAAGAAACCCATTCTGCCTAGGCACTGAGAGGACACTAGAAAGTAACACTAGAAAGAAGTGTAAACCTAACAGTTCAAACAAGTGAGAAGGAAAGCTGACTGCCAGCCTGGACCAGGCCTTCAGGTTAAAGCTGTATGTTACACCCTGAGTTTGGTAGTAAATTCATTCATATATTTTCCTTTAAATTTTGCCATTCCTCACCTAGAGAAGGCTGTAACACTCTGTGTCAGAATTGAGTAGTAGATGGTGGTTTATAAAAAAATCCATTTCTGGGAGGAAATGCTGAAAAATACAGCTTCCAAATGAGGTGCTGAGTGTTCAAATTGTTTGCCCACTTGGAAACTGGAAAATAAGGCTCCAAGTTAGATCAGTCACATGTTTTATTTGGTACAAAGGAATAACAGAGTGTTTCAATATTCAGTCATATCAAATAAACCAGAAGTGCTCCCAGTGAATCACTCAGTAACACCAGGGTGATTGTATTTATCACAGTCAGTCTAATGTTCACTCACATCAGATTTGAGAAGTTAACTTTGATATTCTTTGAATATCAATTTGACTGCCTCTGAAGAGGCAGTGGATAATGAGAAACCATCAACCTCAATTTTCAGATTGAGCAATTGGAATGGGTGCAGTGTCTGGACAAATAGTAAAAGCCCTCCTGTCTTAAGAATCTTTTAGTACATAAGCATCAACTAGACACTAAAGTGTCTGTCAAATTGAGATGATCACCCAGAAAAACTGCAGTGATAAAGGACAAAAGAATGCTTTTGGGGGAAAAAAAAAGACCCGTATTTTGACCAGTTTTCTTTTTATTCTTTTTTATTTTTATTATGAATAAAGTCATATTTTTTATCTGTGTATACTCTTGTTCAGACTCCCTTCTCCCTCACAACCCTCCCAGGCACTCATTCTTCTTCCCATCACTTTATCTTCTCCCTGCAAGGGCAGGAGGTCCCAAGGTCCCAAAGGAGCTTATTTCAGCATCCACTCCAGGCAGATCCGCTTTCACCCCAACATCAAAACTTTGATTTGTATGTGAAAAGACATGCTTCAAGGAGTTTTTTTCTAATCATATTGAGGAAAGAAAAACAATCAGATTAAATACAGTATTACTTATATTAAACAAGTACTGGATTAAAGGCTTTCCAAAAAACAAACAAAACAAAAGGAAACACTCCTCCATTTTTGGTGGGAGTTTAAGCTTGTTCAGCCACTCTGGAATGTAGTATGGCAGCTTCTCAGAAAACTGGGAATCAATTTCCCCAAGGATCAAGCAATACCACTATTGGGCATACACTCTAAAGATGTACATTCATACTTCAAAGGCATTAGCTCAACTATGTTCATAGCAGCATCATTAGTAATAGCAAGCACCTGGAAACAACCTAGATGTCCCTCAACTGAGTAATGGATTAACAAACTATGGTATATTTACACAATGGAGTACTACTCAGCAGTAAGAAAAAAATATATTCTAAAATTTGCAGGCAAATGGATGAATTTGAAGAAATTCTCCTGAGTGAGGTATCACAAACCCAGAAAGATAAGCAGGGATATACTTGATCATTAGTGGACTCTAAACAAAAAAGCAAAAATCAAAGCATGTCCAAGCTGCAAACCACAACCACTGAACAGCTTGGGATCTGAAATACCTTGGACTGGCACCTTGGATCCCACACCCTCCAGAGGAACACCTGACTCAGTCTTGATGTTGGGGTGAGGAAAGTGGATCTGCCAGGAGTGGATGCTGAACTAAGCCATGTTCGGACCTTGGGACCTCCTGCCCTTGCTGGGGAGGAGATAAAGAGATGTGGAGAAGAGAGAGTGACAGGAAGGGGTAGGACAGGGAAGGGAGCATGAATGAGGATATACACAGATAAAAAATATGACTTTGCTCATAAGAAAAAACAAAAACAAACAAACAAAAAACAATCTCCCTCCAAAAAAACAGAAACATGACATGAGTTTTCACCACAAATCCAGGAATTGTACATAAATTGTACATTCAGCTTTCTTTTCTTCCATTTCCTACTTTTTCCAGCAAACCAAACTTTGAGTTAATCTCACCAGAAGGTTAGATGCAACACTTTGAGGTTCTTTGTACAGATAGGTTTATTTTATTAGCATAGCATAGGAACTTCCATGTGTTATCCACTCCAGTGGTTTAAATGAGTATCACTCACAGGCTTCTCAGTTGGCACTGTCTGAGAAAATGTAATATGTGTGGTCTGTAACAGAAGGCTTCTGGCAGCCCTAGTCCCATGGTATAGACCTGCTGCCACTGCTTCTCTGGTCCAAAAATTCCAAGGTCCCAGAGAATCACACAGACTCTTATATTAATTTTATTCTGCTTGCTCTATGTCTCAGGCATTTTGCTAGCTAGCTCTTTTATCTTTTTTCAATCCATTTCCATTAATTTGCCCTGCTACATGGCCTGTAGCTTACCTATTTCATAACATATTTCTTCCTGGATGGCTGAATTGTGTCTCTCTGACCCCTTCCTCCTTCTCTTACCTATGCTCTGATTTCCTGCCTACTGCTATGATTCCCACCATTGGCCAAAACAGTCTGATATTTAAATAATATTATTCATAGCATATAGGAAGGCATTCCCACATCTGTGTTCTGGTTGGAGGAACAAAGTCACTAGGTGGTTGACTTTGAAAGTAAAATAGTCACACTGCTTCACATTTGTTCTCTTTCTGCTTCATGCCTGAAGTTCAAGATGTGATCTCTCAGCATTCAGCTTCTGCCACCATATGTGAAACAAATTAATTTTTGAGTAAGAGGAGAGAAAATAATTCTCTATTATAAAGTATCAAAAATAAATGTTGTAGTTAGTTAATAATTAAATATTATTACAATAACAATTTCAAATAGAAGACTATTTCATTTTATTGTTTTGCATACCAAACAGACATTATACATATAAAACCAACTAAAGAAATTGTTCAGAAAGTTAAAGTGTCAGTTGACTGTAGAAGGGTTGCTTAGCAGGAATTTGTGCATTCATGGGCATTAGCTGTGACCTACTGTGCTTTCTTCATCTGTAGCTGAGCCTAACCTGGCTTGAGGTGCCTTAAATTTTATTTTATTATGTTTCATGTATTTTAAAGAAAAGAGAAGTTTTATTACTGTATGACTTTTTAGCTATCCTGAATGTTTTGTTTTATTATATAAAGTTTGTATTGATTTTCAAAAAAACAATAAAATAAGATAGCCTCAAGGCTATATTTTTTAAGAAATCTCTATACAAAAAAAGAAATTTCAATACAAATATGTCTTTTATATATTAAAAGATGTTGATAAATAAATAGATAGCAATTTAAAAAGAAAGTTAGAGTATATGTTTTAAAGTAACAAGCATGTTTTCTAATTACTATATCAGTCTTTTGGTGACATGTAAGCTTGTAGAGGACACAAGGAGAAATTAGATAAAAAAAAATAAATTCAATAAAAAAGATGGCCATTGAAGTTAGCAGGGTTATAGGATAATTCAATGTTTTCTCTGAAAAATGGGTTGACACCTGAATTAGAAAGTAAAATTACTATATAATTTGTATTATGTGTTAGGCCAATTGAAAATAAAGGAAAGAATTAATACAATCAGAAAAAAATTTCTAACATTGTTTCTCAAGTCAGTACCTAATTCATACATATAAATACATACACATATATTATATCAAATTGATTAAAACTTATAATTTAAGTGACAAAATGAAAATAAATTTATAATGCCCTGTCCAAATGCACGGGATCATTCTTTCTAATATGTAAGAAATAATGTAATATAGAAGAGAATGATTAACCTGAATAAAAGATATGAGTCATTTTACAACAGAAAGTTCACAGCAATGGAACAAATAATGCCTTGTAAACATTACAACTTACTTCACCTTACTTTTAGTAAAGTTGTATTAAAATATTGCTGAAGAATTTTATTTTAAAGAGTATGTAATCTCTAAATGATATACTGTGTCAACTCTGCACCTATGGGGAAAAAGTTGCTCTCACAAATCATTAGCACACTCTAAGTAGGTGACAAAAATATCACAAATGCATATATGCTTCAATCAGCTATTCTAGTTGTGAAGATTTATTTTACAGATATACATTCATAAGTCAGATGATGAAGTACAGGTTTGGTCACTCCCATTTTACGTATTAGTATGAGACTAGGAATTACAGGAATGCTGTTACTTACATGCTGCAGTAAGTAAGGTATCTTTAGGGAAACAAAGGCTCCCCTCACATTGAAATAAAATAATCCATCACACATATTATGCACAGAGACAACAGACATGCCATCATCATATAGAGCAGATAAAATAAAGAATATTTATGTTCATTTTAAGGTTTCCTATGAGTAACCCCCAAAAATAATGAAGTTGAAAAATGAAGAAAATGAATATGATTGAATAATTAGTGTTAAATTTAATGAATATTGTTATTGGGCATGGTGACACACACCTTTAATTTAAGTACTAGGGAAGCAGAGTAATGGAGATGTCTTTGAGCAATAGGCCAACCTGGTCTACATAGAGAGCTCTAGACCAGCCACAACTACACAGTGAGACCTTATCTTAAAAAGATTGTTATCATTTATTTATACATATAGACAGATATTTGTAAACAGAAGCCTCTATCTTTTTAAAAGAATCTAGTCTATATAAACAAGCTGTACTACTTAGTAGAGGGATGAATTGGAAAACTTCCATACATATTAATATTTTCTTAGAGCTATTTTTTCTGCAAAATATATTGTACCACAATCAAATAACAGTGGATATGTTCTCAAAAATATAAATTCAGGGTCTAGTGAGATGGTTTCATAAAAAAATTTACTTACAGTATAAAAATGAGCACCTAAGTGCATCTTTAGTATGCATAGTAAGCCATGGCAACAGATGCCTCCAATTGTAGCACCAGAATTGCAGAGATTGAAGAATCCCAGGGGTTTGATGATGTGCTGGTCTAGCTGAATAAGTGCATCTCAGATACAGTGAGAAAAATAGTCTCAAAAATAATTTGAATAGTAGTTCAGGAAAACACATGGTTTGACCTCTTTCCTAAAAAAACACATACATGTGTAGATGAAACCCTACAAATAGATATACACACACACACACATACACACATATACATACACACAGAAAAATGAACATGCTTCTTAGGAAATAGAAAAAAATGCTCTTAACTATTTCCTGGAGTATTTAAATGAACTAATTTCTTTACCTACATATTCCTCAATTGTGTAGATTTACAAAAAAAAAAATTGGAAGGAACATTGTTAAATTCTCCCTTGGCTTTTAAATTTCTTAGGTATAATCAAATAAAAATAATCAGCTTAGTGTTAGCTGAAACCATAAGAGAAGCATATATTAAAGCTTCAATAAATGGTAAATGGTAATTTCAGAATATCTCACCAACGTTCTTTGTACAAAACTTTGAAAATTACATTTGTGTCATTTATTCTTTAATAGTAAGTTAAAATTTTAATATTAAAAATTCTATTATGATTACTCTCTTTATCAAATTTATCATTTTTATGAAATATGAGTTAGTGGTTGTTGGAAAGAGTTTAGCAGCCAGAGGTTGTGGTTTAATAGTCAGTGTTTTCACTCATAACTTTTCATGATCTCTACACTGCTAGATTTTTCTGTTATTTCTTTATTTTTTATTTCATTGGGTGAATGATTGAAGCCCATGATTCACTGAAGATAAAAAGTTGATCATTTATTTATATTTAGGTTTTTCAACATTGATTGATAATAACTCTGATCCATATAATTTCAGAAAATACAAAAATTTTACATATAAAAAAGTTACATCCTGAAAAGCGCCACTGAGAGTCTGTAATAATGAGGGTCTAAGTAAGATAAAAGTTTAGTATTCTGTTTGGAGTTGATATTTTAATCCACAGTTCTTCTGACAAGTGGACGAGAACAAGGAAGCATGGAATGAAATACAGAAGAAATATACATTTGACAGCACTGTGCTATCATGTGTATTATAAGTTGAACATGTTAGAAAGATTAAACACATGGAAAATAAATTATAAATCTGTTAAATCAGTCTTCTTACAAAATGGCAGAATGTATATATTGATGGTATAACCACATTTTTATGCCAATATATCTCAAAGTTTGAGCAAACTGTTGATTAAAACAAATGCAAATCAATAATTTTTATGCACAGTTTTTGTTTACTAATATATTTCTAAAGAGTCATTGGATTAGCCAATGATGGGTCAAAGTGAAGACCTGGGCTCTGATCATAACTTATATCTATCTGACATTTTGTTATGAAGGACCATCAACCAAGTAAGTCTTTGATCTTAGTGAATTTTAAATTTTTCTTGTTTTATCTGTACAGTTCAGACAAACTGTTTTCTAATTAATAGCATCTAAGTAATTAATTTAACAGATCAAATAATTTTTATTCTTCCAGACATACTAATGACTCCATAAAAAGGGTTTTGTTCCATTGTTGTATAATCTATGATATTATAATTAAATAAGTCTCCATCATGCTGAAAGTGTACATAAAAATTGTGGAGTTTATATAGTGTATGCTTAGCATAATCTTTTTTGAATTTATTCTTAATTAGTACTGTTATTTCTCTGTGTATACATGTGTGTGGCTATACATGGACACAGAAACATGCTATACCTAGGAGCATGCATGTGATATGCTCCAGGAGTTGGTTCTCACCTTCCACAGTGAGATAATGAAATTGCACTAGGGTTATCAGATTTGTGTGCTAGTGCTTTTCCCCACTGCTCTATCTTACCAGATACTATTATCATTCTCTAAAACAGTGAAGAGTGAAATAGCTTTATTGTCTACTTCTGAGTCATCATTATGTATTCTTGCATCAGTAAACAATGTGTCAATAAAATGAGGTTTATTTTCATTTTATTAAATCTTAAATTAGACTGAAAATATTAGCTGGAAAACTATTCAGAAGACATCATCATGTAAACTGTATTTGATGTTTTATCAATCATAAGAAACAGGTACCTCACAGTCCTCTAATCTTGTGACATAACAGAGCAGATGAGCCTTTATGACTACTTCATTGGTACTCACTAGTGTTTTGATTCCATGGGGAAAATTTAACTAAGTGCTAATTATGTGTTTTCTACCAAAGGCTCAAAGCAAGTGTTTTCAGGGAGATTCATGAATCACAAGTATTAGGATATTACTTGTTATTTGAGTTAAAATTAAATCATAATATAATTTACCTTCAAAAATATTATTTAATTTGACACTACTAAAATATAATTATGAAGTAGTAGTAAGACTTCTAATAAATTAATACTTAATACTCTCTGTATGTTTACTCTTGTAGTTGTAATAATCTATTTCCACAGCAGAGTATATACATGTCTTTACCTCAGTAAGCCTCATCATAAAAAAAAGAATGAAGACAGTGTGTTTTCCAACTTTAGAAAGCTAGACAAGAAGATGACACAATTTCTTCAAGGACATACAGGTAATTGTTTAGGTGGGCAGGGTAAGAAAAAAAGAACCTCTAAAATTATTTATTTATAACCCACAGTGTATGTGTATTAATTGCTTTCATTTTAAACACAAAATGTGTACAGAGCCAGCACTTAGGATCCTGGACTCTTTATGGTTGAATTTTCCATTCTAGCTTTGGTAGCAAAGTAACCTGGTCGCTTTTATCCTATGATATAAGCACTTCCATTTATCCTTAGCCTCATCATGACAAGCATGTCTTTTTAAATCTAGATCTAAACACCTCCACTGGAACACTTGAGAGTCTTCCCTGCAGATCATCCTGACCAATTCCCTCGGCTATGTATGAAATGTAAACTATTCATCATTTCTGAAATGAAGGAAATTCTTCACTCAAGGTTTACAGAGTGCTTTGGTTATCAAACAGGCATGGATTCAATATTTTACTGATTTGACATTCTAATGAGAAAGATGGGTGTGTGTTGTGAAAGGGAAATGCAGGCTTATTGTCCAGAAAAATATAATGAACCATGTTGTGTTCCTTAGGTGACTATTAAATTAATCAGTCCAAGTAAATTAATTAAATTATATTGACATTAAGTATATTAATCTTAATGTTTTCTAAAAAACATAATTCATATTTTGTGATACATCATCTATATTTCATATATCACATATAAACATATAAATATATATAGTGTGTGTGATAGAAATGATGAAAAAGGATTACAATCCCAGTACTACTTAGCTAGAGGCAGAAGGATAGAAGGCCCATATAAGCTACACAATGAGTTTGAAGCAAGACCCTTTCTTAGAACAAAAAATATGTATATATGTTCATATTTGTTGACAATGTAAGACAAAAATTAACCATAGAATTGATTTTTACTATGTTTTTATAAGCTCTTCTAATTCCAACTTGTGACATATACTTACTGTTGAGTTTAAATATAAATGATTTTATCAAAACATAGAAGATATGCTAATGTGGTAATGAGATATGATGTAATGACTCAGTTATATCTTGTGAGAGATCAAATTATCTTAAAATACCTATTTTTATTTACTGTGAATAAAGTCATGTATTAAATTTTTATAGTAAGGCTCTCAATAGCTCCTTTTTCAGTTTTTGTAAATGCACTATACATTGTTATTTATAGTCATGTTGAAGTGCAATTACATACCCCTATTTGTTCTTCTTCCTTAACTGTAGTCTAATACATAGATTCCTTCAACATTCTCCTTGAACAGTGTCTAAGCTCCACTATTCATCTTGTACCTATTAGGATGCCCAAGATTTAGACTGCCCACCTAATTGAGCCAAGGTTTCTCAAAGCCCTTGATTCTGTTGTTATGATCTCATATTGTATTTAAATAAATAGGTATTCATCCTGTTTTTTATAATATAGCATTTTATGTATGCCTTGCAGAAATTATATTTTTTTGCTTATTTTATCTCCAAGTAGCCAATCATTTCTACTGTTTCAGTACTGAATGGCACCCGTTTCCAAGACTTCAAGTTTTCTTTTGCTACATGGTCACAGTTTCTGCACTAAAACTCAGTCCTCACCCACACTTGTTAATTATATTTGATGTATTATATGATGAGTTAATATTTATTAAGGAGAGAGAATGAACTTATAAGAAGTGATTTTAAGAGGAAATAGAACTTTGTGGGGATGGTTAGTTTTTTTGTTATTTGTTTGTTTTGTTTTGTTTTTTGTTTGTTTGTTTGAGAATGCAGAAACTAAAGAGATGGAGGGAATCTGGATCCCGGGTCTTGTATGATTTTGGCTATGCCCCATCGGAGTCTAAATTTTTAAAGTCACTAACACTTCTTTAAATAATATCTAAATCCACACTACAATATGGTGCATTGTTCAGAATAAAACATCAGGTCATGTAGAAAGGGTAGTCATGCCTCATGCTTTTGTTGAGGGGTTCAGACCCATATACATTCTCAGCAATTAACCTAGACTAAAAGATAAGAAGTGTCTCAGCTTTGGGTATTGTGGCGCATGGCTTTCTGTCCTGCAGAATGACGAGTCGCCACATGCACGATTCTTCTCGGATCACACTTTATTGGAGTACAGCTCAGTTGAGAATGGTGGAAAGAAGACCCTGAGCCTGAGATGCAGCCTGCTTATATAGGGAAGCCGGGATGCGTGATTGGTCCCAACATAATGCCTCATTAGCATATATCTGGTGATTGGTTCAAAGTAATGGCTCATTAGCATATTCAGGGATTGCATCAGATAGGTCACGTCTCGATGCCTAATTAGCATAAGCACATCAGATATGTCACTACTCAATGCCTAATTAGCATAAGCGGCCAAGATGCAATTGAATGTTCCAGCAAGTTGTGCAAGGGCCAACCGTGCCCTACATCTCCCTCTTTTTGTTTTTCTAATGGCACAGACAGGATATAGCCTGTACAGGTGTTCACCTCATGATGTGCCCACCGCTCAAAGGCTGTTTCCTGCTGCCAGGATCCCCGAGATGCCTTTCTGCCTGCAAGGCCAGTGAGGGCGGCAGGGTGCAAAGGCCGTCTCAGAGGAGAACGATTCCCTATAGAGGTGTAATGGCAGCTAAAGCCTCTCTGTGCAAGGGCAATCATTACAAGTCACTAAGGGCAGAAGCCAGGCTGTGGGGGAGTGCCCTGCATCAACAGCCAAGAGTGCCTGAGTAAGTAGGACCTTTACATGATGTGCTCTGATGCGAATCCGGCAAACCAGCCAGAGGCAAAAAACAAACCCAAATAAACAGCAGGCTGCAAAAATTCCCACTCCCACCCACTCCTTGAAAAAGGAAAGGGCAGAAGTGAGCCAAGAAGTAAAGTCCCCAAGTGTAACAGGCTCCAATCTTGTAGCATTCAAATGTGAGATCTGAAACTTTTGCTTGAGGATCATCTTTTCAGCTTCCATAGACCAACTTCCACTTAGAAATTCTTCAATTCTTCTACTTTCATTCAAAGCATCTGAAACTACAAGAGGAGTAACACAAAGGTGCCCTAATTTCTGTATACAGCCCACTTGTATTAGGCCATATACATCTTCAATAACCTCTTCTAGTAAATTTACTCTTTCGTTGGTGGCAAGGATACCACTCAGCAAATGAGAATTAAACTGTACTTGCTCCTCTAAAATTTGCGAAGTTTGAGCCACAATATCATTAATTTCCTGGGCAGACTTGACTTGGCTGGTCATGGCTACAACTGCAGTAACTGCTGCAGTTGCTGAAATGGCAATGGCAGCCACAATAGCGGCCGTAATGCCGAAGTCCCTCTTATGGTGTAACAGACTCATCATAGGGAACTGCTCTAGGTCAGCTTCCACAGGCATTGGGACAAAGGTAGGCATTCTAACAACTACTGCTGTAGTCACCACTGATCCATTCCAACACTCTGCCAACCAACAATTGCCTGAAGTGGTGCAGTTTTTACTAGAGTTAGTCGAAAGAAACATAAAAGGTGACTTCAAACACACCAAAGCTGCTGACCCTGTGTAATTGCTAACCTTGTTGTTATAAGATGTTAATTTCAATTTCATCCTTGTTCCATTACCTGACTTCACCACACCTGACACATTATAAACCTTACCCAAGGATCCTTGTAAGTTCACAAGAGCAGAAACATCTGCACTGGCCCCTGCCTCATTAATCAATACCCAGGAAAAGAATGGCCATCCTTCAGTAAACCAAGTTGTGTTATCAGATTTCTCAACACTTCCCATATAGGGCCTCAAGCCAGGAGAGAATTCAAATCTCGGACTGAGCTGTTTATTTCCCCAAGTTCTATCTTGGCAGGAAGTGAAGGTAAGAAAACTACTTATAAATGGTTGACAATAGGGAGCAACTATAGGTCTTGTGGTATTTTGTCTGTTCTTATTATTGTTATGTAATGGAACTATCCCTTCATGAGTCAGGATCATGGTGGTAACCTTCACCTCATAATTTCCATTAACTTCTGATCCTGTGCCAGAGGCGGAACCTGTAGCTATCTGTCCCAAAGCCTCAGTTAACATATGCACGGGAACTTGATTGTCCTTTAGGGGGTTTACCCAATAAGTCAAGTTTTTTTCTGGCTAGAAAAATACATTCATCATTCTCTTTAAGACTAAAGCAAAGTGACTGATTCAAATTAATATTACTAGCATTATATTCTGCCCAATCCATGGAAAGGGGCTGGGCACAAGGGACATTCAATTTACATGAGGTGGAAAATATTGTAGGGAGAACTCTGGACTGAGCATGGACTGGCATTGGTAATGGCCAGGTCTGACTAATCCCCTAGAGTATCATCTTCTCTGCCTGAATCAGGGGGAAGACGGTCAGGAGTATCCATATTAGCATCATCCTTAGAGTTGTCCTCAACATGTCTCGTCAATCTTGATGGCACCCAGACTGGCTCCTAATTCTGTGGAGAAACACATAAAGATCCCCTGGATCGAACAATGACGTGATCCGGGCCTCGTCATTGATTAGAAAGTACATCCTTCCACAAAACTTTGCCTTGATTGTTGGGTCCTGATGTCATATGACGTTCGGCAATGGTTTCATTTTTATCATTTAAATTTAGAAAATTTATAGTGAATAAGTCAAGAGAGAGCCTTTGTTTGGGGGTGCAATTCTCTGCTATTTCCCCTTTTTGTTTTTATAGGAAGTCCTTGAATGTATGATGTGCTTGCTCTATTATCCCTTGCCCTTGTGGATTATAGGGCAGACTCGTGATATGTTTCACTTGCATTTTGTGACAAAATGAGGCAAAACTCTTAGATGTATAGGCTGGCCCATTGTCTGTTTTCAGTGTATCGGGCTTGCCCCAAGCGACCCCAGCTTCAAGGCAGTGGGTAATGACATTGTGAACCCTTTCCCCAGAAAGAGGTGTAGCGTGCATTACCCCAGAACATGTATCAATGGAGACATACACATACTGAAGCTTTCCAAAGGATGGAACATGGGTAACATCCATCTGCCAAATTTCAAGTGGAAAAATGCCTCTGGGATTAACTCCTATTTTCTGATCAGGCAAGAATTGCACACAAGCAGAACAGCTTTTCACAATATTCCTAGCTATCTCCCTAGAAATTTTAAATTTAGTTCTTAAAACAGCAGATGAAACATGGTATAAGCTATGAAACTCTTGCGCTTGTGTTTCAGAGTCCAATGCCACAAAAGTGAGCGTTTCCAGATCAACTTGTTCATTGGCTTTTGCCATAGGACCAGGTAACAAAGAGTGAGCTCAGATATGAGTAATATAAAAGGGATTGGATCAATGCAAAATCTCACCTCTTATTCCTGCTAAAAGTGAGGCTACCATACTAGAGGGTTTAATATAGGAAACAATTGCTAAATTTTTAACAGCATTCACCACATATGATGAATCAGATACTAAATTAAAAGACTCAGGAAAACATTTAAAAACCTCTAAAACTACTTGGAATTCTACTATTTGGGGAGCATTTGGACAACACTCAACAGTTACAGGTGAGCCTCCTTGCACTATGTAGGCTCCCTTCCCAGTCTTAGATCCATCAGTGTAGATGGTTAAGGCATTGCTCAACAGTTGCCCCCTCGTGATCTGAGGAAACACCACAGGCTGCTGAACTACGAATCTCAAAAGTTCACTCTTGGGCAAATGATTATCAATTGTACCAGAAAAGGCACAAACCAATATAGCCCATTCTGAGGTAGTAGCAGCCAATATCTCTACTTGTTCTTTTGTATAAGGGACTATACGTCAGTCAGGTATCTTGGCAAAAGATGTAATAGATTGTTTAATGCCTAATAATGCAACCTCAGCCATCATGGATGGATAGTGGGACAAGGTTCTCATCCCTGTAGATTTAGTATGAATCCACAGTAGAGGCCTTTCTTGCCAAAGAACACCAGTTGGAAAGCCTAAAGTGGGGAGGATTCACATCCAAATGGGCTTGGATTCATCACATCGGACCAACTATGCCCTAGTAATTGCTTTCTCTACCTTTTGAAGTGCTAGCTGAGCCTCTGGGGTTAGCTGGTGTGGGGAATTAAGATCTGGATTTCCTTCTAAAATATCAAATAAGGGTTTAAGTTCAAAGCGAGTTAATTTCAAATATGGCCGAATCCAATTTATATCCCCAAGCAATGTTTGAAAATCATTTAAAGTCCTTAAGCAATTGGTCCTAATTTCTACCTTTTGTGGTCTAACATGTGCATTCTGAATAATAGCTCCTAAAAATTCAATAGCTCCTCCATTCTGTATCTTCTCCAGAGCAATAAATAAACCTTTATCTTTTAATTCCTTGGTTAACAAACTTAATGCTAATTCTAACAATTTCATAGAAGGGGTTGCAAGCAAAATATCATCCATATAATGTACAATTCTAACATGAGGAAACTTATCTCTTATGGCTGTAAAGCTCTATCTACATAAAGTTGACACATTGTAGGACTATTGGCCATACCTTGAGGAAGAACAATCCACTGATATCGCTTATTGGGCTGTTCATGATTAATAGAGGGTAAAGTAAAAGCAAATCTTTCCTTATCCTGACTATTTAGGGGAATGGAAAAGAAACAATCTTTAATATCTACCGCTACAACAGACCAGTTCTTTGGAATAGCTGTTAAAGCTGGTAGACTCCTCTGAATGGGTCCCATGACTTGCATTTGTTGATTTATGGCATGCAGATCATGAAGTAAACACCATTTTCCTGATTTCTTTCTGATAACAAATATGGGAGTATTCCAGGGAGACTGTGAGGGCTTTAAGTGCACCAGCTATAACTGTTCCTAAACCAACATAGAGGCTGCTTCCAATTTTTCTTTCCACAGAGGTGACTGAGGTACCCACACAGGTGCAGTGGTCATCCATGAGATAGGAATCATAGTCTCAGTGACCCCTGTGAAAAACACAAGCTTTGCCAATTGGCGTTTCCTTGAGCCTCTATTGGTGTGGTAATGCTTTGTAAATTACACCCTAACCCTTTGCTAGGAACAAACCCTGATCTAATCATGATATTTTTTACTGTGTCAGAATAATCATTAGTAAGCTTAAGATTCATTTGCCTCTGGATATCCTGGCCCCATAGATTGATTGGCAGTCCTTCAACTACAAAAGGCTGAAACTTCCCCTTTTGGTCCTCCGTTTTCCATGTCAATTCCTTAGAGTTAATTCTAGGGGCATCTGTGTAACCTAAACCTTGCAAGGTCTGCAAAGATGTTTGAAGTGGCCATGATCATGGCCAATCTCTAATTGTAATTATACTTCTGTCTGCTCTAGTATCTACCAATCCTTGAAATTTTCTCCCTTCTATTATAAGATCAAGCATAGAGCAGTCATTAAGAGATAGTGACAGAAAAGCCAAATCAACTCCAGTGGATCCACCTTGGATCCCAGTTCTTTTGAGTATGCGGGGTAATTGTCATGGAAAGAGGGCAAGATTAATAATTGTGCAATGTGATCACCAGGGGTTATGGTAATTATCCCTCGAGGGGATTGACACATTACTTTGATCACTCCAGTATAATCTGGATCAATAACTCCAGGCATAACAATGAGTCCTTGTAAAGTGGAAGAGGAACAGCCTAACACTGGCCCAACTGTCCCTTTTGGGAGTGGCCCTTGCATGTCTGCGTCTAAGGGTTGTATTCCTATGCCTGTTGTTAGTACCATTCTGGAGGTGGCATGGAGGTCCAGCCCTGCGGAGCCTGATGTGGCTCGTCGCGGGGCCTGAGTGGTTAGAAATTCACTTCCTTATGAGCCCCGAATATTTTCAGGCCCTGGGACCAAGGGCCCACTACCCCGTGTTTTGGACTAACTACATGGGCAGCAGGTTGAATGGGTTGCCCATCAATGTCTTTAACAGACCTACATTCGTTGGCCCAGTGTTTACCCTTTTTACATCTTGGACATGTCCCTGGAGTCTTCACTCTTTGAGGCGATTTTGTCTTTGTCATGGGGGCAGCCTCTCGGCACTGTCTTTTAATATGCCCAGGCTTGCCACACCGAAAACACACCCCGCTACTGTTAGAACCTTTATTACTGCGAGAAGCAGCCATCACAGCAGCAGCGAGTCCCACATTTGACAAAGGTCCTCCGATTTCTCGGCACGTTTTCATCCAATATTCTAGGTCCTTTCCTTTGTGTGGGATGATAGCCCTATGACACTCTTTTGTACACTGCTCATAAACTAATGGCTTTACTAGCAGCAGTGCGGTTTCTACATCACCAAAAATTCATCCCACTCCATCCATCATGCGAGCTACAAAGTCAGAAAATGGTTCTGTGCTGCCCTGTATTATTTTGGTTAGGTTCCCTGAGACCTCCCCCTTATTGGGGAGGGCTCGCCAAGCCCTCATATTGATGGTGTTTATTTGGTTATAAACTTCCACAGGATATGCTATCTGATTATTTACCCATTGTCCTTGCCCTAACAGCATATCTGCACTCCATGCTGGCTGCCCATTGGCAGCATTCTCTCTGGCCTGACTATGTGCCAGATCAGTTACAATTGACTTCCTGTCTAAATATTGCCCCATAGTTAAGCAGGCTCTGGCAATGCCTTGCCAATCAGTGGGTGTTAAGGCATTGCGCGTAAGGTGCTGCAGCAACATGATGTTATAGTTGGCAGCTACACCATATCTTTTAGCTGCTTCTGCAAGGTCTTTAATAATCTTATGGTCAATTACTTCATAGTATCGACCACGTGTGGCTGGATCCTCAAACACTGGGAAGGCTGTGGTCACCCTAGACCATGCTTCCTGGGGGATGAATGTGCATCCCAACTTGTTCCCTAAAGGAAGGGGAGCAGTAGCTCTAGCCTTTGTGGGATTGAACAGAGGTGATCGACTGAGCAGCGGAGGATTGTAGTGTTCTTGCTCATAGGCTACAGCCGCCTCCTCTAGATCTTCCTCCTCCTCAGGTTCTAACTCATCTTGAGATATATATAAATCTTTAAATTCATCTAGGATTGGGTACAGTCCTGGCACCAGTGCTGAATTTTTCTTTTCTTTTTTTCTTTTTCTTAGGCCTATCCTTTGTAGTCCCTGAACCTCCATTTTCTGATTCACTGAGAGCCTTACATCCTTGCTGAATAATGTCCTCATATTTCCCATCCTTTAGGCAATAATAGATCATACACCATAGTGGAAGGATGCCTCGGGAAAGTGTTCCCTCAGTGCTGCTTTTCTCTAGATCCCTACCAAGCTTTTCCCACGAAGGAATAGTCAAACTGCCTGACACCCCGAACCACGGAGCACTGCTTTCGATATTTTCCAGCAACCGATTTATGGCTCTGCGGGAAAGCTTTAGCCCTCAGCTACTTAATATAGCCTGAATAGGTTCATGGAAATCAGTCGTGAAGCAGGCAGACAATTTGTTCCCCATCCTGTGCTCTGATCTATGAGCAACTTATGAACACACGTCTGATTTATCGCATGGCCAGGGAAGGCACTCCTTGCCAGGTTGATGGCACTGCAGCCACACGCAGGTAAAAAAAGTCAGGACAGCTACGATGAAAAAAACTGCAGCAAAGATTTCAGGCTTTAAACCTGCCAGGAGCGTGTCCATATCTGGACGGACTACTCACTGACGATCCACTCCACGTGTCAAGTTCTAAATCGGTCTTCCTTGCAGGGCACGAAGAGTCCTGGGTTTTGGCGCCAGTGGCGCTGCTTTCTGTCCTGCAGAATGACGAGTCACCACACTCACGATTCTTCTCGGATCACACTTTATTGGAATACAGCTCAGTTGAGAATGGTGGAAAGAAGACCCTGAGCCTGAGATGCAGCCTGCTTATATAGGGAAGCCGGGACGCGTGATTGGTCCCAACGTAATGCCTCATTAGCATATAGCTGGTGATTGGTTCAAAGTAATGGCTCATTAGAATATTCGGGGATCACATCGGATAGGTCACTTCTCGATGCCTAATTAGCATAAGCACATCGGATAGATCACTACTCAATGCCTAATTAGCATAAGTGGCGAAGGTGCCATAGAATGTTCCAGCAAGTTGTGCAAAGGCCAACCACGCCCTACAGTGTATAATAGAGGGATGTACTCACTCTAGACTCCTAAGCAGTTCCCATCTCTTTTAATTATAAGGTGAGTCACAATGTCAATCTACAACCTGTTGAGGTCAACATAGTGCTATTTAAGAGCAAAACCCATGCTGTTAAGAGATGTCAATTGCTGAGGCAGATTTATAGGTCAAGTTCATAGCTTCTTGCTACCAAATATTGGCCAGAGTAGAATTTAATTGAACGGGATGATTTATATTTTCTCTAAATTGGGTTTATTTTGCCTACTAATTAATGAATTTTTAGTTTTTGTAGTCATTATTTTATTATTATAAAGAAACATAGTGAAGAACAAATTTTTTATTTTAAAAAAGCATTGAATTGAGGGCTTGGTGACAGCATCAGTTGGTTAATCCTTTTTCATCACAATGGGAAGCATGGGAGTAGACAGGCAGGCATGGTGCTGGAGAAGAAATACCATGCGACATCCTGACCCACAGGCAGTAGACAGAGAGAGTTGTACTGGGCATGGCATGCATTTCTTAAACCTTCAGAGCTCAAACCCACTGGAATACCTCCTTCAACAAGACCATACCTCCTCCAACAAGGTCACACTTCTTGATTCTTTCCAATAGTTCAACAACTGGGAACCAAGCATTCAGATTTATGAGTCTACGAGGGCCATTCATTCAAACTACCACACTGGTCAAAGAATTATCTTTCTTCAAGCCATAATATCAGCTTATGTAGTGTTAGTGAAGGTAAAGCTAAGTTCAGTTACACATAAAATTTATATACAGAAGAAAATCTGCAGAGTGTCACTGAAACACACAAATCTGACAGACATTCAGGGCAAACAATTAGTCTGCACAAGCAGAATGCCCATTTCTATTTTATACCAGTGCATGTGTAGAAGTCTCTCTACAACTTGTGTTGACTGATATTGAGAAATGAATAGAAAAAAATGCTGTGTCCAACAACAGTGACATTAATTGAACTGTAAAGAATAAGAGCATCACAGATATAGGTCTTTCCATGTTTTTGAAGAATGGCTAATAAACTTGCAGGAGGTACACATGGATATGTGTCAAAATTTTTCACACAAATATACAGAACTATCTCCTCTTGGGAAGGTATTGAGACAACAATTATTAGCAGTGCGCAGTGCACTATTTAAGGAGACTTCACATCCTATTATATACTGTTTTTTCACAGTGGACTTGACACTGAGCTATGAGACAGCAGTATTTGCTAGCTCCTTGTCCAGATCCCCATGAAAGAGAACTTTAGACAGAAGCAATTGCTTTGCTTTCTGGCCAATGTGATTCCAAACACTCAGTCCAGTTTTCAACTGGAATGTAAAGACACAAGACTCTGCTCATATATACTTTTGTGTTTTGCATCTAGCCATGGGTTTTGGTATAACGTCTACACTTGTTTCTTTCTCTTGCCAAAGAAGGAGATATCTTTGTGCTAGGCTATTTAGATTTTAGAAGTGAAAATAAAGAGGATAACTGCATTTTTGTGAATAATTTAATGTGTCTTCTCATTTTCACAATAAAAAGAAGCACTGTGATATCTTACCTAGCTTTCTTAGCTATTGTAAATGTTGTTTGGTAGATAAATAGTGGTTCTCTTTGGTACTTTTAAGCTCACATGCTTGCTGTATGATCTCACCAGAATGACATCTTATTAAAGATTCTTACATTTAAAACATGTTGATAAATTGACAAAGTAACAAGCTTCCATCTATCATTCAAGAACCAAGATGAATAGTGCTAATATGCTGGTGATGTTTTACATTTCCCTAGCAAATATTTATTGCAAAGAACGGTGTGTGTCTTTCAACATTCAAAAGCTGGCTATATCTCAGTCTTTGTAGATTCAATATTCAGTAAGAACACAGGGCTCATAGTAAATAATGGGCAAGTCTAAACATAAATAAGGTCATTTTTGATAAAACAATAGTGCTGATCAATAAGCTAGATTAGCAGTCAAGTTTAAATCAAAACAAAACACTTAAAAATATCTACTGCAGTAGAAACAAAGTATGTAAATGGATATGAGAAAAAGTGAGGGGGAGATTGCATAATGGTGTATATGTTTAAAACTCATTTTTGCAATAAAATTAGTGATAGTGTTCAAAATTACTTAGGTTCAAATTTTCTTTGTTTGGTATGGCAATATTGTTGATCAGTTGCCTAGATGTTGAAGGTTGTTTTTTAATTTTTTCTGTTAATATTTAAGTCCTAAAAATTCTCATGTGAGTTTATTGAAACCAGTGGTGTTATAAAATTAAAAAAGATTTCTTCTGTTTCAATTTCACCTGATTATATATCTTGAGACTTTGTTATAATAACTTATAAAAATATTATAAAAATGTAAATATATATCCTTGTGTGTACTAAATTATGAACTTCCAAACATATTTAATTTTGAATTCCAATACATATTCCATTACCTTGATATGTAATCATAAGAAATAATTTACTGCATTTTTGTATTCATTTAAATATTGTATACATTTCCAAGTTCTTTTTAAACATGTATATATTTTATTGTAGTCAAGTATTAAGATTTGATACAAGAAGAAATTTTATTAGACTATTAAGTAATCATCCCCAACAATACTGACAGAAATCTGGACAATACAAGTAATCTGGAAAATACATCTTTGCAATATTAGATATAGGGTTCCACAAGAATATTTCAGGTATTGATTCTTGTAAGTAAATTATTATCCCTCTAGTGAGGAGTCCCTGCTGGAGGGAAAATTTAACAGCTTCTTTCTTTTCTCATTGGCAGACTAACAGAGCAGCTTACTACAAGGAGAAAAACATTCAAAGGTTAAAAATTTATTTAAGTAGTCTCATTTATTGAGATGAAATAATGTTCATAACTATTTAGATGTAATTTTTCACTATATCTTATATTACTACAGAAGGAAAATATTTGATAATTTTACAGTGTTTTTCACTTAAAGACATATTTTAACTCAATAAAGAAAAAGGTAGTTCTATACAAGTATTCTAGGAATAGCACTCTCTTTAAAAGGAAAATCTTATAATTTTCTTCCATAAAATTTCATAAGCATTCAAAGTAAAGATATACCTTGGAGTGAAATAAACCCAAATTTTAAAAAATCACTTACATATATTAGTTGAGTAGTCCATTAAATGTCTCAGTTTATTCATCTCTCATATGGAAAAAATACATCTTTATACAAATCAGATATTAAATGATCACAATGAAGAGCTGAGAAGACTCTTATTAAATATTAAATGTCAGCTCTAATATTCTTATTTTTTACTGTACTCTCTTCCCACTGTCCAAATAAGAATTACATATTTTCATCCTTCGGTTATAATAAATTATAATGTCTATTCTTCTTGGCTATCTCATCGAACAACTCTATAGCTGTATTCATCTTTAGGAGCTGTAAAATCAATCTTTTTAAATTCTCAGCTATCCAGCAGAGAATTGGGTTAACCTGTGTTATATAGCTTTAGATATCTTTTATGTCTCCTCCATTCTTACCTCCTTTCAGATTTCTAGCCTTTTATCTCAAATGAATATCAATCCAGCTTTTCTTTATAATCCACACTATTTTTAATCGTTCTATCTTCATTCATACCTATAACTTCACATTTAGTAAGTTTTTTGATGTTAACTTTAAATTCTAGCTATTGCAAAAAGCTGTATCAGAGTACCTGATTCTGAAATTGTTTTTGCAAGTTCCATCATGTACTTGAAACCAGAACCACAGAAAAATCTACTCTCATTTTAAAAAGTATATTAATTTGTTCCACAAATAGATGTTCAATTCTCAGAAGCAGAAACTTTTCACATGATGTTAATAACTGTTACATTACCCAACATATTTGTAGGTATTTGCTCATTAATTAAATATGTATTACACATAGGCTTGAGATAGCTTTCTTACTGTTAAAAGCAGACTGCCCTTGAAAGCCTGTTTCATAGAAGACAGTGTATAAAATCATATGCTCATTACAGCATGGGGAGGTTTCCAGCTGACAGACTTTATTGCCTGTTATTTAGACAATGTAACAGGGAACATCGTGTAAACAAAATTTGTCTTTACTATGGGGCATAACCAGCTTTAACTGCTACTTTCAATCTCCCCTAAAGGCTCAGAGAGGAACTGAAATGAGAAGTGTTTAGCAGGGAATGGACCAAAAATCAAGTTAGAGAAGAAAATAATCTGAAAGGAAACCAAAGAAAAGCAAACTGCCAGCCAGTGTCACAAATGCTCTCTGCATTCACATTTTTCATGTGTTCATGATTCTAAAGATCACATTGCATCTTTTCAGTGTTGTCATTGTTTACCAGCTGAAGAGAAGCTGATTATGAGTGTTGTGTCAAAGAAAAATAACTTTTCTTATAATATTCCATTGACTTATTAAATTCTAGTTCATATAATTTGATTAATAAGTCAATCCATAAAACATAAAGCAAAGAACACTCAAGCTGCAAACCACAACCACTAAACAACTTGGGATCTGAAGCACCTTGGACCGGCACCTTGGAGCCCACTCCCTCCAGAGGAACACCTAACGCAGTCTTGATATTATGATGAGGAAATCAGATTTGTCTGGAGTTGATGCTGAGCTAATCTACCTCGGGATCTCCTGCCCTTATTGGGGAGGAGGTGAGGACATGAGGAGAACAGAGTGTGACCAGAAGGGGTCGAGGGCAGGACGGGAATTTGAACAAGGGGATACATGGAATGGAAAAAAAAAAAATGAGAAATTATTCTATAGAAAAGAAAAAAGAAAAAAAAAAGCAATGCCAAAAGTGAGATAAACAGTCTTCTCTAGAGATTAGACCCCCAACTGGTTATCCAATACCAAGTTACCATCCCTGAATTCATATACATAGAAGTAACATATGGACTGAGCAGGCTATACATATATAAATGTGTATATATATATATATGTATATATATATATATATATTGTTGTACATATATTTCAGTGGAGAAATTGGAGGAAATAAAGAGAAAAGGAAAATGATACAATTATATTTTACTTAAAACTAAAATTGTTATCCATATGATTTAAATAAAATAAGTTAATTAATAAAAAGTATAAGTCAATCCAGCATCTACTATCATCTTATTGACCAATTTAAGTATAAATTTGAATATTATTTTGTGGGTAAGAAATAATGTTTAAGAAAATGTAGAGATTTTATTAAATTATTAGGCGTAAAATAGGACTGAACAAATTCTAAGAAGAACACCTACTATGTGGTGAGAATATGACCAAATCACACAAAGAAACTTCAAGGAAGCCAGACGTGAAGAGCTATATGTTGTATTTATTTCAACAGAATCAAATGTCTCATATAAATAAGTAAATAGAGACAGAAAATAAATTAGTGATCTCAGAGTACTTGTGGGAAATAAGTATAATTTTAAAGGATTCTGGGCATTCTTTGTGGTGTAAGCTAAACATGATTGTTTACAATTTTGCATGTTTTAAAGTAACATGAAGAGGGAATGGAAGGAGAACAGTAGTGGGGTAGTGTATAGAAAAATGCAAACAGATCCAAGCCTGTCACCTTGCACAAAACTCAAATCCAAGTGGATCAAAACCTCAACATAAACCCAGCCACTTTAAACTTGATAGAAAACAAAGTGGGAAATACACTTCTACGAATTGGCACAGGTGACCACTTCCTAAATATAACACCAGTGGCACAGACACTAAGAACAACAATCAATAAGTGAGAACTCCTGAAACTGAGAAGCTTCTGCAAAGCCAAGGACACTGTCAGTAGGACAAAATGACAGCCTACAGAATGGGAAAAGATTTTCAACAACCCTACAAGTGATAGAGAACTGATGTCTAAAATATATAAAGAACTCATGAAACTAGAGCCCAAAACCTTGAATGACTCAATCAAATAATGGAGTTCAGAACTAAAAAAAGAATTCTCAGCAGAAGAATTACAAATGGCTGGGCACTTAAAAAAGTGCTCAACATCTTTAGTCATCAGAGAAATGCAAATCACAACAACTTTGAGATATTACCTTACACCTGCCAGAATGGCTAAGATAAAAGACACAGATGACAGCCTATGCTGGACAGGTTGCCGAGCAAGGGGAAAATTTCTCCATTGTTGGTGGGAGTGTAAGCTTGTTCAACCACTTTGGAGTGCATTATGGTGGTTTCTCAGAAAACTGGCCATCAATCTCTCCAAGGATCCAGCAATACCATTTCTGGGTGTATACTGTAAAGACACACATTCTCACTCAAAATGCATTAGATCAACTATGTTCATAGCAGCATTATTCATAATAGCAAGAACCTGGAAACAACTAGATGCCCCTCAACTGAATAATGGATTAACAAACTGTGATATATCTACACAATGGAGTACTACTCAGCAGTAAGAAAATATGATATCCTAAAATTAGCAGGAAATGGATGGATTTGGAGAATATCCTCCTGAGCAAGGTATCACAAATCCAGAAAGATAAACAGGGGATGTACTCACTCATTAGTGTACTTTGAACAAAAAAGCAAAAAGCAAAACATGTTTAAGCTGCAAATCACAGCCACTGAGAAACTTGGGATCTGAAACTCCTTGGACTCGCACCTTGGAGCCCATTCCCTCCAGAGGAACACCTGACTCAGTTTTGATGTTGGGGTGAGAAAACTGAATCTGCCAGGAGTGGATGCTGAACTGAGAAATATTGGGTCCTTGGACATCCTGCCCTTGCTGGGGAGGAGATGGGGAGATGTGGAAAAGACAGAGTGACTGGAGGGGGTGGGAGGGGAAAGGGATCTTGAATAAGGGTATACACAGATAGAAAATGTGATTTTATTCATAATAAAAAATAAAAATAACAAAAAATAATGAAAAAAGAATTTAAACATTAAAAAACACCAAATAAAACACTTTAAAAAGTTTAACTTTATAGTGATTTAAAAAGAAAAAATAGAGAAGAATAAAGAGAGAGAGAGAAAGAGAGAGAGGAAACATAAAAAAAGAGAGTGAAATAGATTTGTTTTTACATGTCAAGTTGCAACTGACAGTATTGTCCAGAATAAGTGTTATAAGTAACACCACTGTCTGTTTGTGAACTAAGGTAATTAGACTAATAGTGTATGTGGCAACCTATAGTAATCTATTTAACACAAATAGTTTCTTTTTGTGTGGCCATGTATGTATTATAGTCTATAAGAAAGATTGTAACTCTTATATTGTGTATATTTGGGTGTCGTTCTCATTGTATTTACATATCTTCAGAATAAAAATTTGCATGATTCACTTTATAATAAGCAATATCTACTACTTTAAATAATTGACAGAAAATTACTATTTAGCAGTACTTATTCAGCAAAATTTATAGCATAATGGCTGTAATCCAAACCAAAGGACAAAGTACAAGATTGCTTCTATAGGGCCAAAGTTGGTATAGTCTGTTATAGTATAACTTAGACTTAGGCATAGACATGTATTACTTTTTTATTGTTTAAGTCACTAATAAATCATCTGTGACAAATCAAGTTAATTTAAACTCAAATCTGTAATTAGGATACTAAGCAGATGTTATAAATAAAGGTGTGCTGAACAAGCTATAAATAATGAGGACATGAAAATGTACATGAGTACAAAAACTATTTCCAGCATTTTTTGTGAATATGCAGTCTTGTGGTGTACACATGCCCTCAGTGCCATACAAATTCATGCTGTGATATATATTGCAATATACCTGGAAGCCAAAAATTTCAGATGCTAAAAATATGAGATATAAAATGCATCTTAGTCTTATGGTACTATTATCTACTGAGGAGCCATATAAAATGGAAACATGGAAACAAAATAGACAATTGGAAGGTAACATCAGTGTTCATAGTCCCTTTGAGAAGTGAACTGTTTGTAATAATTTGCTCATATCATTCCTCATCATGAAGCCAATATTCATTCCAATTGTGAAATCTGTTTCTCAATCTCTGCTGAGTCTTCTAAAATGCCAGAACTTGACCATAATAGGGATTTAAAATATTAAAGAAACATGAGTTTTTACAATTCCCCTTCCTAACCACTTGATAGTCAAAACCACAAAACAACATAGCACATTGCAATCTGTTTGCAGACTGCTTGTATATCACCACATTAAGTTCCTTGGCTTGCAGTTACCCATGACTACCAGCCAATTACAGTATGTCAAAATTTCCATGGGGAGAAATGTGTGAAATAGACCTAAAATCCCCTGTGCATGAAAATGTTACCAGAGAACTTCCATACAAATAAACAATGCAATTGACTTGATTATCAGATATAATTCTTTTATTTTCCAACACATATCACAAATAGCAAAGTAGCTTAAAGATGAAACTGCTGATTCACTTCCTTGAAAAGAGTAATCAAATATAGCATCAGGTAAAAGTCATAGAAACCAGAGGTATATTTTTTAGTACCCCACTAAACATGGTTCCTGGAAGAACATGGAGATTAATAGAAGCCATTTTTTAATCTAAAGCATAACAAACTTCAAATAAATTTAAAGAATGAACTTATTGTAAACTAACACTGACACTCAGGTGGCTCTTTCAGATTTTCTTTCTTTCTTTCTTTCTTTTTTCCTTTTTAGAAGTCACCAGGAAAATAATAGCTTTATTCAACATGAAAAGTTTCACTAGTCTAGTTAGATAGGAAAGCTGCAGTTGAAGGTCTATGGGACGCCCATGGAAACGTTAAAGCATCATGGTTAATGACAACCTTTCCAGCTGTGTGAGGCTTAGATAGGAAAGGTATTATTTTTTTTCCTTATTGTTTTTAAAAAAATCAATGTCAAAGTTCATATCAGAAAGCAAAACATTCATGATAACTAAAAAAAAAACCATACAATAATAAAACTTGTCTTTTCTCTAAAATACATAAAACATAAAAAATAAAATCTAAATCTCCTCAAGCCAGCGTTAGGCTCAGCTACAGATGAAGAAAGCACAGTGCATCACAGCTAATGCCCACAGATGCGCTATGGCCACCACAAATTTCTGCTAAGCAAATCTTCTACAGTCAAACCAAAAGGTTCTGGGTTTTTGTTTTTGTTTGTTTGTTTGTTTGTTTTGTGTGTGTGTGTGTGTGTTTGTGTGTGTTTGTGTCTTTGCACGCATGCTTTAAATGTTGATAAACACCTTCAGCACTGTAGCAGGATACAAAATCAATTAAAAAATTATTCTAGTTTTTATTAAGGCTAGAATGAAGGGTTCCAGAAAGCTTTACTAGTATGTAGGGTTTCTGAGTTTGGAGAGATTCTATTTCTGTTTGATATTTCAGATCAACTATTTCTTTAAACTGGACACTGGTTGAGCATATGTGGGAAAACATTGGAGAATCTGTGGACAGTTGAGAATTGGGCAGTCTAGGGACCTATTTCAATCTGATAGAAGGTGTCAAAATAACACAGGCAGAAGAATCAACAAGCATTCCTTACTTTACTATTTTCTTTCTAGAGTGACTGGGTTGTCTGATAGAGAGGCACAAGCTGGGGGTTCTATCAGCCCTCTTCCCTCCCCTTAGCACTCTTCCCATTGATCATCACAGCCCATAGCACCCGGAGTGTATGTCTCTGGCACAATTATATTTTAGAAATGGGCTTTATTTTGTGATTCTAAGTACTTCTACTGGGTAATATAGAGTGCTATCCTTGATAGAAGTCATATTTTTTGTAAGCATGAAAATCACTTTGAACCATGCTACATTTTTATACTCTAGATTCTGTTGTCTGTAGATTGCATTGCTGCTTTACATTCCTTCTTTCTTAGCATTATCATCTGCGATGAAATTAGACTACATTTTCATTAAGTATGTTTGGTATAATCTCATTAGCAGTATATAGATAGAATTCATTTCTTTTGAACATTTATTAATTTATTTCTAATACTATATTATATTGTTATATTATCTTTATATGTGTCTTAATATAATATTATAAATATAAATATAGAGAAAGACAGACAGAGAGACAGACAAACCAACATACATACACATACAGACAGATAAATAGATATTGATACAAATAAACTTATCAGATTAAATAAAAGAAAATTTTAATGGACGGCATTATGAAACTCATTGATGAACTGAGGGCCCACAATGATATGTTCTAGGACAATGTATGTTTGTTTATTAACTGCTAATTAAGTGGAATCCTAGCATTCAATCAAAGTTTGATTTCTTTGTATGCTATCTATCATTTATATTCTCTGGAATGTAACTATTCCTTTTAGACAGTATGTACTTGATTTTTTTCTACTTAAAGAATATCTGATCCTTGGTACACATATTAATTTGATTACTTACAAGTTTATTACTGAACACTTTGCAGGAAGGTGTGTTTGAATATTGTCTTAATTAAAAATAAGTAGACAATATTGGAGGCTTGGCTTGGGCAATGGAGCTAATTCTAGGGTGGAACTAGCACAAGAACAACACTTAGCTTAAGACACTTGAGAATTATCATGAAAAATTATAATTAAAGGGCAGTTAAAAATTTGAAGTACCCTTTCAAACTGCATGAAAATGAAATAGTTTACAAATTGATTATAGAAGAGAATAATACCTCTATAACAATGGCAATAAAGAATTGAATTCATTGTAAGATTCTTGTTTTTAAATAATTCTTTAAAATATTATTTAGAGCTTTTAGAATTTAGTTTTCACTACCTTGTTATTGATTTTTTTTATATCCTCATTCAGGATTATGAATAAAATAGCCTTATTTTGCTTAGTTAGATTTTATTTTATCTCATATTTCATGAGTTCAGACTTTCTTTTGGCTGTTTATAAGTTAAGGTGGCTTTAAAGTAAAAGCTTCCAGCCCCTATTTTCATTCTGATCAATTTAGACCTGTAATCACTGTTTAACAGAGAGTGTCTTAAATGGGATGGAAGGAGTAACAGTCAAATTTTTGAAAGCTTGAGAAGTTCCTGCCTGTAGAAACAGAAATTAAACCAATAGTAAAATATAGTTTTGCTCTTCTGAAGCTTAAACTATCATAGACTATATAAGAAATGTTAAATTTAAATTTTATAACAAGGAATGTAGACATATTCTTTTTTGTTAAGACTAGAAATGATAGCTCTATTTAAATCTCCTTGGCACTAGAAAAATCTTGTGAAATTGAGTTTTATATTCTATTGACATGTCAAGATATCTTATTCACCCAAGAATCAGTTTCACTTAAATATATGACTTCTTCTGCACCATCACAGACTTAATTTAAGCATAGCAGTTCTACTTTCAAGAAGCATAATGCTTCTATCAGCTCCATCAGGGTTACAAGGCAAGTGGAGAATTACAGCAATCAATTTTAAAGCCATAGAGTTGAAAAGTCTCATTTTTAGAAAGTAACCTAAAATGTCTTGAATGGCTGTATTTATTAGTTTGATGCCACAGAATAAGGAAATTTATGAAACAATTATTTTAGCTCTGAATTTATGACTAAATTGCTAATAAAACTTGATATTCATCTACAAAAGTATCATAGGCAGAGTTTAGCATTAGAAACTTGCTGAGGTCTTGAGGTCTTGCTGGATCCATGGGGAGATTGATTCCCAGTTTTATTAGAAACTGCCATACTGCATTCCAGAGTGGCTGAACAGTTTACAAAGCCACCGACAGTGGAGGAATGTTTCCCTTGCTCTGCATTCTCTCCAACATAGGCTGTCATCTGTGTTTTTATCTTAGCCATTCTGACAGGTGTGGTAAGGTGGTATCTCAAAGTTGTTTTGCTTTGCATTTCCTCTGATGGCAAAGGATGTTAAGCATTTTTTCAAGTGCCTTTCAGTCATTTGTAATTCTACTGAGAATTCCCTTTTTAGATCTGAAACCATTTTTTAATTGGGTTATTTAGGGTTTTGGGCTCTAGTTTCTTGAGTTCTTTATATATTTTGGAGATCAGTCCTCTGTCACTTGTAGGGTTGGTAAAAATATTTTCCCATTCTGTAGGCTGTCATTTTGTTGTAATGACTATGTCCTTGGCCTTACTATTGGGCATATACCCTAAAGACACACTTTCACACCCAAAAAGCATTAGCTCAACTATGTTCATAGCAGCATTATTTGCAATAGCAAGAACCTGGAAACAACCTAGATGCTCCTCAAATGAGGAATGGATTAACAAACTGTGGTACATCTACACAATGGAGTACTACTCAGCAGTAAGAAAAAAAAATGATATCCTAAAATTCACAGGCAAATGGATGGATCTGGAGAATATTCTCCTGAGCATGGTCTCACGAGCTCAGAAGAATAAGCAGGGGATGTACACACTCATTAGTGGACTTTAAGCAAAACCATTCTTATTTTATTGAAAGATTATTGGTGAATAAAATGATTAAACACACACAAAAAGAAAAACAACAAAAACAAAAAACAAAAACTTCTGGTTTGGCTCTAGAAGGGTTGCTTAGCAGGAATTTGTGGTGGCCATGGTTCATCCTTGGGCATTAGTTGTGACCTACTGTGCTTTCTTCATCTGTAGCTGAGCCTCACCTGGCTTGGGAAGCTTTAGATTTTATTTCTTATGTTTCATGTATTTTAGAAAAAAGAAAAGTTATATTACTGTATTTTATCTTTTTAGCTCTCCTGAATGTTTTGCTGTTTTATATAAAGTTTGATATTGATTTTCAAAAAACAATAAAAAATTAAGTAAAGAAAAGACTGAGGTGATTTCATAATACAAGTGAAGGTTCATTTCCTGGAATCCTTCTTTCCTGGAATAGTGTGAGCCCAATTCATGTTTAAGTGGCAATGCTAGAAAACTAAGTATATTAATTTTTTTGGAAAAGACAAAGAACACGGAAGCTGATGGTGAAGTTAATATTTGGTTTGAAAATTAAACTCATTCTTAATTGAAATGGCATAGTAATTAAATGACTAAAAATTCTAAGTCACTAGTACTTAGCCATCATTACTTCCTGAAGCATAGCACCAATGTAGTTTCAGAAACAACATATTGTAAACTCTCTTTGGTGGATTATTTTCTCTGTCCCAAGTATGTAAGTTCTAAAAACAAGTAATTATATTATTGACAATTGTAGCAGCCTGTGAATTTTTAATATTTTCTTGGATTTATGTACTGAAATGTATCCAGAATATAAATTGAGTAACTTGCAAGATACTATCATAAATGAGAAGCTGATAATGAATTTCTGTAATAAGAAAAATTATATGTAGCTAATATTTTGGATTTAAAATGGGAAGTAATCTATTTTCACATCAGTCTTCCCCATTCATTGGCAGTCATGGCTGCAAATCAATGTTGTTTAGAGCTATGAATTTTTCATGACTTACCAGAATACACTAAAGTGGAAAATATTCATTTTGAGAAGGATGCAGTAGTGGTCTTTCACAATGACAATCAACTTTTTTATTCTAAAACTATTTATAAGGTTGTTATTTTGTATATTCTAACAATAGTATAATTTTAGCAATCCTGTTCTGTATGGGAAAAATGTTGATTATGTATCTTATCTACTAGATATGTGACTATGATTTATATCTAGAAAAAAAAAGAAAATTTTTGTAGTTAGAAACACCAGAAGGCAACTTCAACTCATGCAGATTTTAAATATTGACCGTTATTTTAGGATCGTGGACTGGCTTCCTTTCTCTCTAGCCTTTCTTATAAAGTCCAGTGTGATTCACTGAAAATATTGAGAAAAAAAAATGTGAAACATAAATTTCAATTTGACCTTTAAACAAAATATAGAGACATGCATTCATGATCATTCAAAAGCATAGGTAGAAAAATATATTTAAAATCATCTTTACAATATTTTCCCACCACTACTATTAGACCATCTTCTGTGGTCATTATCATCCTCTTCTATTAGTCATCATCTGGAAAATTATAAGGGGTACTTGAGATAGCTTGAAAGAGTTGTTTTGCAAATTGTTAATTTCACCAGGATAAATGTAATCCCTTTATTAATAATTCTTAGATATTCATGAATCGAAAATCACTATCATTTCTGGCTTTTTTATGATATTTTCATAATTTAAAGAAATTTTAATTTTAAATTTAAATACACTTTGAGTAAATCTTTCTCTTCCATAATTACTTCCAGATCCTCTACACTTCCACACTTATTCAACTTTCTCAGTTAGACAAACAGAAACGCAATTCAGCAATACAAATGCTCAAATCAAGAAAAAGAAATAAAACAACATCTAAAATGAAAACAACCAACCAAAACCCCAGCACACTTTAAACAAGTAAAAGCAAACAAAGAACTGTAAAGTCCATTATATGTTGGTCAACTACTCCTTAACATGAGGGCTATCCAGTGCCACTTTTTGGAGAAAACTCTTCCTTTCCCAGCAGATATAAGTGACAGTTTAGCTATTAACCTTTACCCTAGTGAATAGGTTATCGTTAATTCATTCATTCTCTCATTCTCCTTTTAAAAATGTAACAAAATAATATACAATGAGATAAAACAATGACATAAAAATTTACTAGAACAAACCAACAGAAAAAGGCCTAGTGATGGCAAAAGTATCAGAGACTGTTCATTCATATACTGTGGCAGGTATGGTAGGTAGTAAGAACTTTAATCTAAGCACCGTGGCTGCAGCAGGATCTCTGTGAGTTTGACGATCACAGAGATCAAGCCAGAGTTACATAGTGAGATTCTGTCTCAAGTAAAGGGAAATAGGAGTGGCAGACCTAATGAGAACAGGCCTCTCATGTCAATAAGTCATCATACCTGAGCCTATAGGTTATTTAAAAATTCATTTCATATTTTGCAGTGGAATATTTCTTTTCTTGACACACTCAATGTTCTTAAAAACTAATTTACTGAACTTAATATCTTTGGAGGAGGTTCCTTGTCTCCCACTGTCACTTCAGGAGTTTTAATTTTAATTTTATCTTTTTTTTTTTTTTTTTGCTCTTTTACTCTTTTGGTCCTTTGTATATATGTGGTCATGTCCAGTTCTGTGTTCTTATGGGATTTCTGAATGTGAAAATGACTGAGTCATTTCTTATACCTTCTCTCAGGATCTTTGCCTTTTATTTTGCTTAATTATAATCTGTTAGTTTTTTCTTTTTTCTTATATTTTATTTAATTCTTTTTCTTAGAATTGCATTTGTATTTTGATGAGAGACCTTAAGAGGGGTTGATCAAAATGGAAGGGAAGGAGAAAATAGAAGAAGCAGACAGAGGGAAATCTGTCATTGTGAGAAAAAAAAAAAAACTATTTTCAGTAAAAGAGAGAAAATTAAATAAATACCAAAGAACTTCTAGTCTATACTTCAATAGGTGAATTTAAAAAGGTATCTACTATCATGTCAAGAAAATTGTATTACAACCACTGTAAATCTTTTTATTATCTATTTATTTATCATTATTTATTACTATATAAAAGACACATTTGTAATTAAATTTCTTAAAAAAGATATAGCACTGGGGATATCTTAAAGGAAGAAACTTGATAAATACAGCTTCAAATTTAACAATAGTTGAAGTTAGTTTGTTCCTATGTAGGCATATTAAATAATGAAAAATAACTGTTCACTGTGTCTCTTTTCTCTAAAATACATGGAACACAAAAAAATAAACTCTAAGGTACCTCAAGCCAGGTTAGGCTCAGCTACAGATGAAGAAAGCACACTAGGCCGCAGCTAATACCCATTTCTGCACTATGGCTATCACAAACTCCTGCTATCCACAAATCCAGCACTACAGAAAGCACTAGAGGGAAAACTCCAAAAGAAGGAAGCCAAATATACCTATGAAACCTCAAACAATCGATAATCTCACAGAAGAAAATTCCAAAGAAAGAAAATACATATAAACTACCACCAAACATAAAAGGAAATAACAATCAGTGGTCATTAAGATCCCTGAATATCAATGGTCTCCATTTACCTATAAAAAGACATATCCTAACACTATGAATAAAAAAACAAAAGCCAACCTTCTGCTGCATACAAGAAACATACTTCAACTTTAAAGACAGACACAGGCTCAGAATACAAGGTTGGAAAAAGATCTTCCAAATCCAATGGCCCCAAGAAACAAGCTGGTGTTGCCAAGCTAACAGAGTAGAATTCAAACTAAAATCAGTCAAAAAAGACCAGGAAGGACATTACTTATTCAACTCAGGAAAAATCGATCTCAATCCTGAATATTTATGCCCCTAATAAAAGGTCACCTTCATATGTAAAAGAAACACTGCTAAAGTTTAAACCCCACATCAAATGTCACAGTCTAATAGTGGGAGACTTCAATACCCCACTTTCACCCTTGGATAGATCAACCAGACAAAAAATCAACAAAGAAATAAGGGGTCTAACTGATGTTATAATGCAAATGGACTTAATAGATATCTACAGAAGCTTTCACTCAAACACAAAGGAATATACATATTTCTCAGCACCCCATGGAACTTTCTCTAACACTGACCACATACTTGGTCATAGAGCAAATATAAATAGATACAAAAAATGGAAATAACTCCTTGTGTCATATCAGACCACTATGGCCTAAAGTTAGAATTTAACAACAACAAAAATCACAAGTATAACTTCTTTAGGTTGGTTCAAATCTATCAAGATAATTATTTATTTTTAAATTTTGGGGAGGAAAAAGAAGCATTTTGTTTGTTAATCATACTTTTCTTGAAAATAAGTATTTTCTTTAAATTATTTTAGGCAAGTTAAATTTTTTCCTTTATTAAAATTTATTTTCTCATGCTAGGTGCTGTTTCTTTATATTGTTTTCTTTTTCTCAATATTCCTATGAAGTTTGAATGACTTTGTGAAGTTAATTATAGCACTTAGTTATCAGTGAAATATACAATATAACTGTCTAAGATATATATCATATCAGAAAAAAGTAGTATGCTTAGTAGACTAAATAGTGAGAGAATTATGTAAAAAACAAAACAGATTGGAATACATGAAAGGAAAAAGAAGGAGGAAGAAGAGGAAGATAAAGAGGAACATGAAGGAGAGGAGATAGAAAAAAAGAAAAAAAATGGGAAAAGGAAGAGAAGAAAGTGCCTAGTCTAAAAATAAAGCTTTTTATGGCGAAAAAACTTTTATGTCCAGAGCAGAAAGATCACAAATGCAGATCTTGATTCCATATTTTCCAAAATGATACTTCTGTGCATCATGGAATAGAGCTTGAACAAATTCCAGTTTCCTTCATTCTCTCATCTAAATAATATATAGCAATATAGACTCCAAAACTATAACTGGTAATGAAGCAGTAGAGATTACAGCTGGCTTTTTTTTTGGGGGGGGAGGGAAGGTGGTCAACAACCAGCTCCCAAATCATAACACAGAGACTTACTACTTATGAGTACTTAACCTTATGTTATACTTGTGTAAATAGCTCTTAAAACTTAATTAAGTCCATTTCTCTTCATTCACAGTTTGCTTCAAGGCTTTTTACCTGTCTTTCTGTATGACCTATTCCATGTCTGTCTGCTGATGGCTGTATATTTGGCTGTCCCCAGGCATCTCCCTTTCTTTCTTTCTTTCTCATTCTCTTTTCTTCTCTCATTCTCTAATCCTAGATTCTTTCTTCTACTTATTCTCTTTGCCTGCCAGTTTCCGAAAACCTTCTACTGCCTAACTATTGTCCATTTATTAGCCCAATCAGGTGCCTTAGACAAGCAAAGTAACACATTCTTACATTGTTAACAAATGCAGTACATGCAAATGTAACACATCTTTGACTATTTAAAGTAATATTCCACAGCAGAGATGGTCCTGCAGATCAGAGCAACACTTCCTCTTTCAGAAGACCCAGGTGTATTTCATAAAATCCAAATGGTAGCTAGAGCCATCTGTGATAACTCTAGTACTATGGAATCCATTACGCTCATTTTGCCTCGTAGTCAACACATGTGCATGTGGTACATAGACATATACATGTAGGAAAAATATCTACAAACAAAATAAAAATAGTAATTTAAAAAGAAGTATTGGTGGTCTATTTTTGTGCCTTTAACACAAAAATTATAAAGCATAAAAGTTGGTGTATTTCCTAAATTCTAAATTGATGTTTAAAACTATTTGAAAATATTATTTATGTTCTGAGCCAGCATCCCATGCCACATTCCAAACTGTAACACTTCTACTATTCCAACACAAATTATCCTGTATTCTATGTTAACCAAGACACTATACCATACAGATTACTCACTACAAAAAAAAAATCATAAGCCACCCAGCAATCTGTCTGAATCTATTGCTGTTTATTTGACAAGGCCACTTACTTTTGAGTTCATCCTGATAGTTACACAAAATAGATCTATTCCTCGAAGCTTCAAAACTCATCTTTAAAATGATAAGTTCTTGGGTTTTCTGTGGCATGACTAAATATTTCTTAAAAGTATATTGTAGTATAAAAATCTTCCAACTACATACTTACTAGGTTTTAAAAAAGAGTTGAGTATGATCCCCATTTTTTTGTATGCCTTATTTACTCTAAGATGTACTTACATTAAAATATTTAACAAGTAAGGATTTTGTTTGTATGTTTGCTTTGGATATGGAGTAGCATAATACTGAGAGAGATTAAAAACACTAGCTTGAAAAACATGTATTTGAAAGAGGACCACTTGCCAAATTATGAGTGGAAAAATGCAGACCTAAGAAGCAGATGAGATGCAGTTTCCTATAAAAGGTGGTTATGTGGTTGTTAATAGTTTTATCACTTGGAATTAGAAATAATATTTTATTCGGGGCTCCCATCGGTTCTGGTTCTGCTTCCAGGACCAGGTGCTGTCTTCAGAGTAAGTCCCAGAGTACTCTGTAGCAGGCACAGATAAAGTCTGCCTGTCACCATACCCACAGCTGCTGCTGAGGGAATTTGCACAGCTACCCACCTCAACCTCCAACTGAGTAAGCAGATAACTTCTGCAGTCTCTGAAGGGCAGGCTCAGACCCTGCCCAGAGAGGTGACAGGAAGCACACAAGCCCGAGTGCCACAACTGACCAGGATCCATCTAATCGTGAACCACTGAAGCCATGGGCAAACGTCAGTGCAAAAAATTACATAATAATACAAAGAACAACAAGGTAACTCCAGAAGAGAGTGGCGATCTTACAAATACAAGACATGAACTGAGCAATGAAGAGGAAACAGAAGGAAGCAACACCAAAAATTCCTTTTTGATGATCATCGAAGCTCTCAAAGAAGATATGAAAAATAGCCGTAAAGAAATAGAAGAAAATACAAACAAAAAATTGGAAGAGATGAACAAATCTATGGAAGAAACATGCTAGGAACTAAAAGCTGAAATAAAAGCTGAAATGGAAGCAATGAAAAAGGCACAAAATCAAGCAAAGATGGAAATAGAAAATCTGAAGAAAAAAGCTGAAACTACAGATACAAGCATAATAAACAGAGTTCAAGAGATAGAAGATAGAATCTCTGAAGTGGAAGACTCAGTAGCTCAAATAGATATATCAGTCAAAGAAAACAGTAAAACTAAAAAAGCCATAACTCAAAATGTTCAAGAAATCTGGGACACCATGAAAAGACCTAATTTGAGAATAATAGGAATAAAAGAAGGAGAAGAATACCAGCTCAAAGGGACAGATAATGTTTTCAATAAAAATCATAGAAGAAAACTTCCCTAACCTGAAGAAGGAAATGCCTATAATGATACAAGAAGCTTACAGAACACCAAATAGATATGACCCCCCCCCAAAAAAGTCAGCGCACCACATTATAATCAAGCCACAAAACATACAGAACAAAGAAAAAATTTTAAGAGCTGCAAAAGAAAAGGGCCAACTCACATATAAAGGCAGACCCATCAGAATAACGCCTGACTATTCAATGGAAATGATGAAAGCTAGAAGGGCTTGGTCAGAAGTTATACAGACACTAAAACAGCATGGCTGCCAAACTAGAATACTATACCATGCAAAATTATAAATCACCATAGATGGAGTAAACAAGGTATTTCAGGACAAAGTCAAACTGAAAGAATATGTATCTACCAATCCAACACTACAGAGAGTATTAGAAGGAAAACTCCAACCTAAGGACCCCAGAAACACCCACGAAATCACAAACAATCAATAAGTCCACAGAAGAATACCCTAGAGACAGGAAACACAAACAAATTACCACCAAAAATTGCAGGAAATATGAATCAATGGTCACTAATTTCCCTTAATATCAATGGTCTCAACTTTCCTATAAAACGTCACACACTAACAAGATGGATACAACAACAGAAGCCATTCTTCTGTTGCCTACAAGAAACACACCTCAACTGCAAAGACAAACACAGGCTTAGAATAAAGGTTTGGGAAAAGATTTTCCAGTCAAACGGTCCTAAGAAACAAGCAGGGGTTGCAATCCTAATATCTAACAAAGTAGACTTTAAGCTAAAAGCAATTAAAAGGGACCAAGATGGTCACTACTTATTCATCACAGGAAAAATTGGTCAAGAGGAGATTTCAATCTTAAATATTTATACCCCTAATATAAGGGCACCTACTTATGTAAAAGAAACACTGCTAAAGCTCGAATCCCACATCAATTCTTACACTCTAATAGTGGGAGACTTCAATACCCCACTTTCAACCCTGGATAGATCAACCAGACAGAGTCTCAACAGAGAAATAAGGAGTCTAAAAGAGGTTATGATGCAAATGGATTTAATAGATAAATACAGAAGCTTCCACCCAAAGGCAAAGGAATATACATATTTCTCAGCTCCTCATGGAACTTTCTCCAAAATTGACCACATAATTGATCATAAAGCAAATATCAACAGACAGAAATAAATGGAAATAATCCCTTGTAGCATATCAGACCACCAGGGCCTAAAGTTAGAGTTCAACAACATCAAAACCCAAAGAAAGCCTACCAACTCATGGAAACTAAACATCACTCAGCTGAACCATCTCTGGGTCAAGGAAGAAATTAAGAAAGAAATCAAGGCTTCCTAGAATTCAATGAAAATTAATCTACAACGTATCCAAACTTGTGAGACACAATGAAAGCAGTCTTAAGAGGAAAATTCAAAGCGCTAGATGCCTATATGAAAAACCTTGAGAAATCCCACACTATAGACGTAACAGCTCAGCTGAAAGCCTTACAACAAGTGAACTCACCTAGAAGGAGTAGACAGCAGAAAATAATCAAACTTAGAGCTGAAATCAATATGACTGAAACAAAAAGAACAATACAAAGAATCAATAAATCTAAGAGTTGGTTCTTTGAGAAAGTTAACAAGATAGATAAGCCCTTAGCCAAACTAATCAAAAAACAGAGAGATAGTGTTGAAATAAACAAAATCAGAAAAGAAAAGGGGGACATAACAACAGACCCCCAGGAAATACAGAGAATTACCAGATCATATTTTGAAAATCTGTTTTCCACAAAAATGGAAAACCTAGAAAAAATGGACAGCTTTCTGGACAGGTATCATCTACCAAAATTAAATGAAGATCAGATTAATTACCTAAACAAGCCTATAACCCTTAAGGAAATTGAAGCTGTCATTAAAAATCTCCCCAATAATAAAAGCCCTGGTCCAGATGGTTTCACTGCCCAATTCTACCAGACATTCAAAGAAGAATTACTACTGTTACTCCTCAAACTATTTCACACAGTAGAAACTGAAGGGATATTGCCAAATTCCTTTTATGAGGCCACAATCACCCTAATACCCAAGCCACTCAAAGGCACAACAAAGCAGGAGAATTACAGACCAATTTCCCTTATGAATATTGATGTGAAAATTCTCAACAAAATTTTGGCAAATCGTATACAACAAATGTATAAAAGATATCATCCACCACGACCAAGTAGGCTTCATCCCAGAAATGCAGGACTGGTTTAACATACGAAAAATTGTAAATATTATCCATCATATAAACAAACTAAAGGAACATAACCACATAATCATATCCTTAGATGCGGAAAAAGCCTTTGACAAAATTGACAAAATCCAACACTCCTTTATGATTAAAGCCGTGGAGAGATCAGGAATACAGGGAGAATACCTAAATATAATAAAGGCGATTTACAAGAAGCAGACAGCCAGTATCAAACTTAATGGAGAAAAACTCAAAGCAATCCCACCAAAGTCAGGAACTAGACAAGGATGTCCTCTCTCCCCTTATCTATTCAATATAGTTCTCGAAGTTTTAGCTAAAGCAATAAGGGAACAAAAAGAGATTAAGGGGATACAAATTGGAAAAGAAGAATTGAAGGTATCTCTATTTGCAGAATGGGAAGAGATTTTCACCAACCCTACAAGTGATAGAGGACTGATCTCTAAGATATATAAAGAGCTCAAGAATCTAGAGCCCAAAAACTTGAATAACCCAATCAAAAAATGGGATTCATATCTAAAAAGGGAATTCTCAGCAGAGGAACTATGAATGGCTGAAAGGCACCTGAAAAAGTGCTCTTCATCTTTAGCCATCAGAGAAATGCAAATCAAAACAACTTTGAGATACCACCTAACACCTGTTAGACTGGCTAAGATAAAAGGCACAGAGGACAGCCTATGTTGGAGAGGATGCAGAGCAAGGGGAACACTCTTCCATTGTTGGTGGGAGTGTAAGCTTGTTCAGCCACTTTGGAATGAAATATGGCAGTTTCTCAGAAAATTGAGAATCAGTCTCCCCAAGGACCCAGCAATACCACTTCTGGGTGTACACCCTAAAGAGGCACATTCACACTCCAAAGGTATTAGCTCACCTATGTTCATAGCAGCATTATTTGTAATAGCAAGAACCTGGAAACAACCTAGATATCTCTCAACTGAAGAATGGATTAACAAACTGTGGTACATCTACAGAATGGAATACTACTCAGCAGTAAGAAAAAATGATCTCCTAAAATTCTCAAGCAAATGGATGGATTTGGAGAATATCCTCCTGAGCAAGGTATCACAATCTCAGAAAGATAAGCAGGGGATGTAGTCACTCATTACTCGTCTCTAAACAAACAAACAAGAAAAAAAGCCAAACATGCCCAAGCTGCAAACCACAACCACTGAACAACTTCGGATCAGAAACACCCTGGACTGACCCTTCGGACCCCACTCCAACTATAGGAACGCCTGACTCACTCTTGAGGGAGGGGGTACAAAACTGGATTTGGCCAGGAGTGGAGACTGATCCAAGCATTATTGGGTCAGTGGGACCATAGGACTGTCTGCTCCCTGCCCAGGAAGGGGATGGGGAGTTGTGGAGAAGAAAAATGACCTGATGTGGTGGGAGGGGGAAGGGACCTTGAATAAGGATATACAGGGATGGAAAAAAAAAATTCAGAGGGAAAGCTGAACGCAAAGTAAATATATGTGTAGCAATCTTATTTGCATTATCACCCTCGATAAGTCATACTTATGATATTTATCTTCTTTATAGTTATTGTTAACTTTTCAGCATTTAAAAAAAAAAGAAAAGAAAATCAGCCTGTAATATCAGAGGACAGAGCCATTGCTCTAGCCTTTATTTGTTTTTTGTTTGTTTGTTTGTTTTGTTTTGTTTTTATCAAAACAAGGTTTTCCATATCACAGTCATGGCTGTTAAATATTGAACTCACAGAAATCCAGAAAGGTCTCTGTCATCTGAGTGATGGGATTAAAGGCATGGGTCATCACACTCTGACCTTCATGGCTTGACTGGGGGTGATTCTGTCCTGTGATATTCCAGATTGATTTTTTTATTAGATATAAACTGTACCACCACAGACATCAAACTTAAATTTACAGACAGTATAAATGAATATGGTACATTTGTAATAAAATGTGTGTGAGATATAAATTTAAAAAATAAAAAGAAATAAAATAAGCAAATTTAAAAAAAAGAAAGAAGTAATATTTTATTCATATTTTAAAGATGATCTTTTTGGTAAACACTAAGAAATTTTAAAAAATCTTGGAAGTTTTCAAAAGTATCTTGAAGAGCATAATTCTCCCTTCCTCAGCATTCAGTTGTCTTATATTTTTGTCAAAATCAAGATATTACCCCTTCTGGGCAGTTTTGGATTGGGAGTTTTTTTTTAATTACTGTTTATAATTTTCATGGATTGTTTTTAATAATCTTTAAATATTATTTTATTTTTACTTATGTTTTATAGATCATAGAGGCAGTAACATCAGTAAGACACATGACAGCTCATGCTCTCAAGGATGTGAAGCAAGGGAACATAGATCCATTGCTCGTGGGAGTGCATATTTGTACAATTATAGAAATAAATATGGTGGGTCCTTAGAAACCTGGGAATCAAGATAGAGATTAAAGGTATACACATAGGAAAGATATGTCAAAATATGTTTATTTATCTCAGGGTGATATGATTTGATACATAAAAGAACTTAAATATTACAGCAGAAAATATTTATTACTGACAGACATTTTAAGAAAAGTAGTAGCCTATAAAATTAACACACAAAAATCAGTAGCCTTCATATACATAAATTACAAATATAGTGAGAAAGAAATTGTGGAAATATCACCTTTCACAATATACCTATGAAACAATATATGTTTGCATAAATCTGACCAAGCCCATGGAATTATTGTATAATGAAAACATTAAGACACTGAAGACAATTATAGAAGAAGAAAACAGAAAACAAAAAACACCTCAGAGCTCATGGCTTCCTATCAAACTTCCAACATGATTCCTCACAGAAATAGAAAGAAAACACCATCTTTAAGTAAAAACATTAAAATGTAAGATGATCATTCATCCTGAATAATAATAAGAAATTCTTTGAGGTGTCACTATCTCAGATTTCAAGTTATATTAGAATTACATTAATAAAATAGGCTGATAATGGCATTATTCAGACTTGCTAATTAATTGAATTAAACTTAAGGCCTAGACATAAATCCATGACAATGAACACTTGATTTTTTAAAAGATGCTAAAATATAGCTGGAGAAGAGACTTATTTTCAATAAATTCATTTGGTCAAACTGGATTTGACCAAACAATAAAATTTAGTTAAGATCTCAGATCTACCACCAGCTAAAATACCAATACCAAAGTCAATACCAAATAGATCAAAGATTTCAACATAAGAGCAGATACCCTGAATAAGAAAAAGAGAAAGTAAAAATAAAAGAAAAAGAAAAAGAAAAAGTGCAGAGTGAGTCACTCATCCATTCTTGGTAAAATACAAACTTTTACAGCCACTAACAGAATCAACATGACGATTTTCCAGAAAGTTGGAAATGATTTACCTCAGGATCAAGCTATACTACTCTTGGGCATATGACCAAAGGCTACTTTGTTCTACTGCAAGAGTGTTTGCTCACTCATATTTATTACTTCTTTATTCATAGTAGTCAGAAATTTTAGATAAGCTATATATCTATCAATTGATGAGTGGATAAAGACTATATGCTATATTACCAAATGGAATCTCATCCAGTCTTGAAAATATTATGAAGTTAGCAGGTAAATAGACTAAACTAAAATAAATCATCATGCCAAAGGTAATTCAGACATATAAAAAGGTATGTATTTATTTTTTATCTAAAGGTATTAACTCTTAAGTCTTTGATAATCAGGCTATCATTTACATAACCACAGAGGTTAAGTTACCTTGTAGGGAATATGGGGAAGAGATGGATGTTTCTAGCATGGGTAAACAATTTATTACAGTGGATAGAAAATAAGATAGACTGGAAGAGGAGGATCAAACAGAGAGGGAGAAAAAAGTTCTTGACAGAGGACTATGGAGAGAGATACTTAAATCTAAAGGTAATTTGAGGGGTCATATAAAATAATACAATAGAAACTTTCTTATATATATATATGTACACACACACATATATATATATACATATGTATATATATGAAGGACACTTAAATGAAATTTGCTAAATAGCACTGGAAATGATGTTCCAAATGGATAGTTCTCATCAACAAATAATGTTTCTAATGACAGGAATGGGTTATATATAGTCATGTCTCAGTGGGCCAACAGGGCCCATGTGAACCCTTAAACAATCTAGGCTATTGCCAGGGTTATTGCTAACACTCCACAGCCTGATGGTAAATGACTGTTGCTCATCTCATTGATCATGAAGAAATCAAGCTGGTACATACCTAGAGCTTTCACCACTTTGAGCTAGCTTGGTGGTATTAGTTTATACTCTGTTTTCTACCAAAGGAGAAACATAAACATACCCAGCTGAAAACCCTTCAATGTACAGTGATGACTCATATGCAAAATGTGCTACTGCAATAATCCCATGGAGCTTGTAGGAGGAACAAACCAAATCTGATTGTATTTGAGGTCCATTGCATACAATGGAACCCATTATGGACACTGCTTAGGCAACCTAGAACCTGAGGCCAGATAGGCCACAGACCTTTGGGGAAACTAATTAATACTGTTCTGTTAAAGTATTGAAGTATTAAATTACTCTCAATTGTGTTCTGTTGCTACAGTAGATGGAAGCAATATCAATGGTTAGAAAATGTGCAGTTAATAAATAAATAACCTTGGAATACTTAGTACTAAATTGAGCATCTTCATTAAATTCTTCCACTCAAAGAAGCTTATTAGAACTAAAAGAAATGGAGAAACAAGGTCCTATAAACACAGCAGGATCTACACATTAGAAAATACATAGACTGTGGTTTCATACACAGGTCTTAGACTGCTCTGTGACAAATGGGGTCCAGGGTTGAAAAGAGGACCTGCACCCTCACCCCTAACTCAGAAATGAGAACCAAGTTTTCTACAACAGAAATCTCACTGGACATACAAATTATTCCTAAGTGTAGGTCCCATGCTCAGCAGAGGATGGCTAACAGAAACCAAACTCAATGTGATTTTCAGAATTTTTGTCTGGGCATTTATTTATTTATTTATTTATTTATTTTATCTCTAGCACCTTTATATGCATATATTGGCATCTGATTTTATAAAAATATGTGTGTCTCTGCATCTATAATCATTTATTATACTTTTAATTTAAATTTTATCTGTTTGTTTTGTTTATTCTGATTTTTTTATTTATATTATTTTATTTTATCATTTAGATGTTTGTTTTCTAAGGAGAGATTTAAGGGTCTTCTTAGAATATATTGAATACAATATTTTCAATAAAATAAAAATAGAAATAAATGAAATTATGAAAATTACAGGTAAATCAATCTAGCTTTAATAGAAAAATCCTGAGTGTGTTAACTCATAAATAAAAGATTTGTATTGCATGATTTCCCTTATATTCTAAGATATTTAAAATAATCCATGTCCTGTGATAAGCTACATGTTGATATTGTTTGAACTCAAAATTTTGCTTTGATTCATCCTTTACAAACAAACAAACACAAATTTGAATTCAAAATTTACCATAAATAGTGGTTTATTTATTCAGTTTTGATGGTCAGTGTCTCTTGGAAAGGAAAACAGAAAATATATTAAAGTTGTTAGAAGGATTTGGATTTGTTGAATGCAAACCATTGTTAATAGATATTACATTCAGCTACCAAAAAAGTCAACTTTGGGACTCAGAAATTGTTAGACTATGTCTCTGGAAGAACCTATTATATACAGAATTTAATAATATTATAATCTACCCAGTACAATGAGTATTCTTGAGTAATGATGTTTGGGAGATAATCATAAATGACAAAAAAGAAGATTATGTTTCTGTATGGTATGTTATAGCAGCTAAGTTCAGAAGAAGACCTACACTGGAGATATAAGAAGAGCAGATGGAGCCTCACTCAGCAAGTTTTTACAAGAAGCCAACAGTCAACATCAAACTTAATGGAGAAAAACTCAAAGCAATCCCACTAAAATCAGGAACTAGGCAAGGATTTCCTCTCTTTCTTTATCTATTCAATAGTTCTTGAAGTTTTAGCTAAAGCAATAAGAAAATGAAAGGAGATTAAGGGGATACAAATAGGAAAAAAAACTGAAAGTATCTCTATTTGCAGATGATATGGTTTTATACATAAGTGACCCACAAAATTCTACCACGGAACTTCTACAGCTGATAAACACCTTCAGCAATGTAGCAGGATACAAGATGAACTCAAAGAAATCAGTAGCCCTTCTATGCCCTAAAGTTTGTATGGAAAGTTTCTAGTTTTGATTGCTATGGTCATTGGTCTGCCTCCGCTCTTCTACCTCCTGCTCTTTCCCACCATCAAAACATGATGAATTTAACAGAAATAATTTATACTGGAATTTAACCTATAAATGGATAACCTTTTCTGAATTTTAAAATTTCTATTAAGATGATTGATTTCATTAATATGTGTGATATATGAAGCTTGTATTCCTGAGATTTCTAGGGAAAATAATGATCTTTTAATAGTGTGACAAATATAAACTGAATTTATGTGAACCAAAAGCTATGGTTTTGTTGGAAATATAGAGAAAATGTTGAATAATAACATTGATTATTGTCTTTGATTTATAGTCCCATGTAGAGAGTGCCACAGAAGAGATTGAAAGTACGGTAACACAATTACCTTAATAATTTTCATCCTAAGTTTAGTTTCTGAGAAAATATCTTGATAGGAATACCCTAGCTATACCTGTGGTAGCAGCACCATAATGTCTCAAAGGGAACACACAATCCAGTAGAGAATGAAAAACATAAAATGAAAATGACTCTAAATGAAAAGTCCAGACTGTGGAAATAGGCAGATCCACTAAGATAATTCTTTGTGGTTATGATCTTAGTTAGTGTTGATAAAGCTATTTTAAAACTGTACAGAAAAAATATTCTGTTTATTTTTGTTTAGAAGAGATGAAAAGTCAGGTTTTGATGAAGAAAATAAAAGTAAGTTAGAACGTTAAGAAAATTAGTATCTAATATAATATTTTATTCTTAGCCATCCTTTAGTACAATGCTATGAATACTTGGATCTTTAAATATTTGTGTGACTGTTCATTTAAAATTGTCATTGACTTCTCTGTTATTTAATGAGTTCAATAAGACCAGGTATCTATTTAATACTGCAATGAGAGTTACAATATTTACTTTTTAAAAGTTATGCTTAACTATGTCTTTCTTGGGTAAAAATTCCCTTCTCCCTTCCCCCTCCATTTTAAAATTCTACCCAGACAAATGTTAGGAAACTAAAATTACACATGAAGCTTTAGTAAGAAAGATGGTTTATTGATTTGTTTCAGGATTATCCAGCATTATGGAGTCCTAGTAGAATGAAGAACTAAATAGATAGGCACTAAAGAGTTGAACTTACAGAAACTTCTCAGTTTCAAGTGGTCCCACTTATTAATTGTTGTTCTTATTGTCTGTGCTACTGATGTTATATTTAGGAAGTCTTCACCTGTGCCAATGCGTTGGAGAGTATTTACCACTTTCTTTTCTATCAAGTTCAGTGTGGCTGGGTTTATGTTGAGGTCTTTGAACAACTTGGTTTTAAATTTTGTGCAGGATGATAGTTTTGAATCTATTTACATTCTACATACTAGCTTCCAGATATGCCAATACCATTTGTTGAAGATACTATCTTTTTTTCCATTAGATATTTTTGGCTTCTTTGTCGAAGATCAATCGGTGTTCATAAGTGTGTGGGTAAATGTCAGGGTCTTTGATTCAATTCCATTGGTCTACAAGTCTGTTTTTATGCCAGTATTAGGCTGTTTTTATTACTACAGCTCTATAGTATAGCTTGATGTCAAGGATAGCAATGCCTCCTGATGTTCTTTTATTGAGCAGGATTGTTTTGGTGATCCTGGGTTTTCTGTTATTCTATATGAAGTTGAATATTGTTCTTTCAAGGTCTGTAAAAAATTGTGTTGGGATTTTGATTCGTATCGCATTAAATCTAAATATTGCTTTTGGTAAATTTGCCATTTTTACTATGTTGATCCTACCTGTCCATGACAGAGTACTACTCAGCAGTTAGAAAGAATGTCATCCTAAAATTTGCAGGCAAATGGATAGATTTGGAGAATATCCTCCTGAGTGAGGTATCAAAAACCCAGAAAGATAAGCATGGGATATACTCACTCATTAGTGTACTTTAGACAAAAAGCAAAAGAAAAAAAGCCAAAAGCAAAGAACACCCAATCTACAAAATACAAGCCCTGAAAAACACCCTTGATAAGCCATGCTTATGATTCTTATCCTCTGTATAGCTATTGTTAACTCTTCCACATTTTAAATTCTTTTTACTATGTTTTTTTTTGATAAATACAAAATAAAGAAGGAAGAAAAAAAAAAAAACTTGGAATCAGTCAGAAGAATAAGAGACTTTCACTATTCCACTAAGACCTCCTTTTATAATTGAGAGCATAAGGAGTTGCAATCAAGAAGAGATGGGAACAAATTATGAGAGAAAGGAAGGATTGAGTGAGAGGAGCAACAAGGAAGGAGAAAAAAAAGAGATGAAGATCTTAGTAAATGAAGCCAATGTGGGGTTGGAAAAAGACCAGGTGCTAGGGTCACCTACAAGAACTCACAGGTTGTCCCTGCCTTGGTCTCCAACCAATAGTGAAGATTTTGCCTAGACAAGACTTCCCCTATATTCAAATAAATGAATAGACATCCCAAGAACCATCCTTGAACTTACATCTAGCAATGAATAGAGGTAGAGGCAGAGATACATGGCTGAGCACTGGGCTGAGCTCCTGGTCCAGCTGAGAACAGGGGAGGAGAGTCTATATGAACAAGAGAATAGGGCTTATGAGGAAAACTCCTACAGTGATGGCTAGCTGGAGCTCTGGGGAGCTCACTGAATTAAGGACAGACACTGGGGAGCCTTCAAGGAAAGGAGCTAGACTCTCCAAGGATAGGCAGCTGTTTACTGACATGAGCAGCATGTTGAGCCTTGAGGGGAGAGATCAGACTGTGTTTCTGTGCGTGGACTGGCACTTCAAAGCCCATTCTTCAAAGAGGAACACCTAACCCAGACATGATATTATGATGAGGAAATTGAACCTGCCTGGAGTGGATGCTGAGTTGATCCACCTTGGGACTTCTTGCGCTTTTGGGGGAGGGGGTGGGGGGAGGGTTGTAGGCAGACAGGGAGGGATTGGGAGGGGGAAGGGAGGGAGACCAAGGGGATACATGGAAATAAAGGACTTTATTTTCTAAAAATAAATTAAAAAATAAAAACTAGTTAAGAAAAGAAACCATTTGGAGCTTAATCGGAACGTATCATTTGTATTTTGCAGGGGAAAAAACATATAAATGACACTTAATAGGGCTGAGGATGCAAAGAGCATTCTTGGGGAAATGCTTCATCTACAAAGACCGAGTGAGTCAAACTGACTTGTTATGGAGAGATCGGAATGCTGCATTTCCAGAGAGTAATTATCTTATATACCCCTCAATTGCAGTTGTTTGCCCATGACTGTGTCTGGGTGAAGATTTTATGACTAAACATCTCCTGATGTTTTCTGACCTGGTGCCTCATCTTTTTTTGTTTGTTTATTTGATTTTTGGGATGCATCATTTTCCACCCTCTGTTATATGTGTTTAACATCTTTGACTATAACCTTTTATTATACATCACAATTTATCTCCAAACAATTGCTTTAAATTTTATTTTTTGGTCCAAATTAATAGTTTATGTCCATGTGGTGTGATTATTTTTTAGGACACAAGAGGATATCAGACATTGTCTTTCTCTGTTAAGAATGGTGGCTGGTATATGCCATTTATTGGTATCACGAATGTAGTAGTTAGGTTGAGCCTCTTCTTCTTTCTATATTATAAAAAAATTGCATGATTAAAAAGCTAATGGTTAAAGTAGAAGTATGGTGGCTATTTGCTGTACTTTAGTCTAAGAACTTTGAATAGCATCATCCAGTAGACAGGTCAGAGGGCTTAGAGTTAATTCACTTACCATCACATACTATGCAGCAAACACAACTCTTCTAGGAAGCAGCAGTAATTTTTCTGGCTGACAGAAGCCCTCAACACAGAGTTTCAAACACTTGGGCAAGAAGCACAATCTATGCCTCATTACCATTTAAATAGGCTGATCAATGGGAATTAGCATGAAATTTGAATTACAACACCCACCTTCTGTTTCTTAGAAAGTGTGGTTTTCTCACATCTTCAAGTATTTGCTGTATTTACCACTGAGGAATCCTTACTTTTCATATATATAAATGAAAAGCAGCTACCCATGTTTTAGTCAAAAAAATCATTGATCTCTACTTTTTTCTCTACTTTTTTTTTTCTATACTTCATCTATACTTAGCATAATCTGTTATCTTGTTCAAACAGCAAATTTGAAATAAGAGCTATTACCCTTATATTTAAACCTGTAATTTCGGTACATCAGTTTTGCAAATAATTAGTTACTCTTATGATTCAATGGTCACAATATGGGAACCTAGGAAGCAAAAAGATGTTAGCTACTCATAACAGTAGGAGTCATGGAGATATATCTTCATATGGTATATATGAAGAAGAAAACACACAGGTATTGATGGAGGTAATGTGGAAAAAAAGTAAAACCAAAAAAATAAAAATAAATAAAACCCAACAACAACAACAACAAAAAACAGGCAGGCAAATTTTTAATTGTTTCTTGATCACAGCAACTGAAGTATGGTGTGGAGATGACAAAGAGAAAGGTTTGAGAATGGAAGAGTCTGACTGAAAGCCAGTTCTCCTTGAATCTGGAAGTGGGAGATACCAGGGTCCTTGTTTGGTGGATCTCCCTGTCAGAATTTTACATTGGTGTTACTGTTAAACTCAACTTTCCCTCCCAAAGCATGTCAGACCAGTTGCAGCTTCCTGTTAATTAATCCTTCATCAATCAGGAAAGCCATTTCACCTAAAACTATTTAACTTTCTTTCCTTTTTGTGAATTTAAAAATCATGTGAATAAGCTGAGTTTTCTACATTTCATGAATCAATATTGCATAGCTCATTGTTCGTACTTCACATCCATACGCATGATGATTTGAACTAATTAACTTGCAATAGCCATATTTAACAATTATCATATTTTGCTAATGTATTCTATATCATCAATTCAGACTTTGCTGTTTATATAGTTATATGAGTAAAATTGTTCTTAGGCCCAATTGTGGTTACAACAAATTGTGTGTACTTTGGGAATGTAATTCATTTGCAACTGAGAGCTCATGGATTATAACTTAAAGTTCAGATGGTATCAAACTGTCTCCTGCTTGCTAACCAGTGATCCGAGACTTTACAACCAGATACAAATAATGCTTGTGTGGCCTGAAGAACGGCAGCTCTCATTATCTCTACAGGAAGGAGGGCTTACAAAGCTTCTCTCTATCTATAGAACAGAGCTGAACTGTTCTTTCTCATTTCTCTTCTCAGTTGAAAGGGCAACTCCTAATGCATAGATTCTCTTCATCAGATATTCCATATCTCTTTGAAGGCCAAGTGCTGGTATTCCATGTTGTTAGTATATTTTCTGTGTACCTTCCTACTTCCTTACCACTTCAGAATAAATGGAAAATCAAGGTTAAATGGTCATTTGGATGTGTTTTAGTAATTATTGGACTGTTTAAGCTACTTATGCTACCCAAATAAAATGTGAGTTACATATAAAAATTGAGGCTGATTTGAATAGAGACACTCAGAAAATTTCTTAGCCTGCTTTTTGATTCAAAATTCTACTCATGTTCTCTACTTTTATTAAAAAATGAATAATTACACAAACTTTATGGTTAGAAGATAAATTATTAAGGGTCTTAATGATGCTTGAAAATGGGCTAATGCCTTTTACAGCATCAATTAATGATGGCAGAACACTGGAATCTATAGCAATTTTAATTAGAAATGTGTAGGTAAAGAAATGGCTCCTTCAGTAAAGTATATAAAGAAATTTTAAACATTTAATTTTGAAATAGGTAGAAATACACAGGAAATTGATATAGGGATATCATATAAATGTACTAGGGCCATTAGTTTTGCTTATGTTTCTCTTCTCATTAAGAAAATGGTGCTTAATCAAGCACAACAAAGGAGAGAAAAAATAAGAGATGGAGAACTTAATTGAGGAAGCCAATGTGGGGTTGGAAAAAGACCAGGTGATAGGGAAATCTCCAAGAACTCACAGAATAACCCTTCCTAGGTCTCCAACCAATAGTGAAGGACTTCCCCTATAATCAATTGAATAACCACCTTAAGTGCCATCACAGAATTTACATCCAACAATGAATAGAGGTAGAGGCAGAGATACATGGCTTAGCACTGGGCTGAGCTCCTGATCCAGCTGGTAGTGGGGAAAAGACTCTATATAAGCAAGGGGATAGGAACTATGAGGAAAATTCTCACAGTGATGGCTGGCTGGAGCTCTGGGAATCTCATTGAATCAAGAAAAAACACCTGGGAACCATTTGGAAAAGGAACTAGGCCCTCCAAGGATAATCAACAGTCCACAATATATGAAACCTCAAGGGGAGGAGGATTCAAACTGTATTTCTGTGCATGAACTGGCACCTTGGAGCCTATTCCCTTCAGATGAACACCTAACCCAGTTTTGATATTAGGATGAGAAAATCAGACTTGCCTGGAGTGGATGCTGAGCTATTCCACCTTTGGATCCCTTGCCCTTTCTGGGGAGGGGATTGGGGAATGGGGAGGAGAGAGATTGAAGACAGACCAGGAGGGGTCAGGAGGGGGAAGAGAGTTGGAACAAAGGAATACATGGATAAAAAATGAGACTTTGTTCTATAAAAATAAAAATTAGAAACTGGTGTCACCACTTCTCAGTGTTTTGCTGGAGGACACTAAAGGAAAAAGAGGTAGTAGGCCAAACGATTGCAAAACATAAATAAAGTCTTCTGTGACATATTTATATATATGGAAGCTATAATAAAATCTTATAAACAATTTGAATATTGTGAATTTAGAACTCTAGATACTAGATCACTTTATAAAAACATTTTTATGTGCCAAAAGTTATTGTCTTTTCTTTTGTTTTGTTTTTTAAAATGGTATACTGTTTAGCTTTGCTAGCAATCTTGTGTATACAAGGATTTGAGATGACTCTGTCTATGAGATCATCCAAGAAGACAAGAAAAAATACATATATCAATAATAGTAAGGAGTTGGACATATTATAAGACCCTGTGTTATACTCTTGGCCCATTAAAAACCAAGCAAGTAATGAAAGGAACAAAAGCATGGGAATTACAAAGGTGTTTTATATTTTCCCAAAATAAATTAACATTGTTATATTGGTACAGCCAATGTACTTAGTAATGAAACTTTATGTGATACTTTTCTTCTAAATCTTTTCACTCAATATTTTATTCAAATATTTGCCAATTTAATTTCCTTATTTTTCTATATATATTCATCCTGAAATATAGTAATTCTTCCATGTTTTTTGAAAATGTTGTCTAATAGTAGATATTCAGCAGTCATCATTATGGTGAGCTCTTCTCAAAAAGCTGCAAACAGTCTATGACTTTCCATATTCTCCCTTAAAGATTTCTACACTTTCTCTGGGAGAAATAATAATTTCTCACCTAAAATTGTTCTTGGTCACTTTATTTTTAAAAAATGAGTATTGTCACTACTTTTCAACCACAATGTTCCTGAAGACACAATGTATTAATTACTAAACATTATTTTTCTTAGTATTTGGTTAACAATCAGTATTTTTAAAGGGTTAATGATAATTTTAATTTGTTCTTTAATAATATCTAATTTGGTATGTGTGTGTGTTTGAGACAGAAGGAGAGAGAGAGAATATTCCTCAGACTACCCAATTTAAGTGTTTGATATTCATTATGTTGAAAGGAAAATAAAGTTCATACCAGCAGGTTCAAATTTTTGAATTACCAGAAATAATTGTTACCCTAAAAAGCTACTATATATAAGGTCAAAATAGTAAGATTATTTTTGTTAGAAATCACATTTAAATTAAATTCATTTATTATGGATGTATCCTGTGCTCTGGAAGTGTGGAATATAGCATCTAGTCAGCTGGAGTTCTAACCCAATTCATTTCCTTACCAGCAATCTCTCTGGAAGCAGCAGCATGTCTGGGATTCACTGTGTGAACCAAAAATAAACATTTTCCTTATTTCTTTTATCACCATATCTCGAAACACATCCATTATTTGAATAGTCTTTATTTTTTTCTACTTCTACAGCATGTAGAACATAATACATTAAAATATTAATATCAAATCAATTATTAATATAAAACACTTTAAGAAATGATTACTAGTAGTAAATTGAAGAAAATCCATAGAGAATAACATAAATAACCAACGATCTTTGTTTTTATCTTACAATATAAAACATTATTAATTTTAATGTAGCTACTATTCTCTGATTGATAGTATTACTCATCTTAATATTTTAGTTTATATTCCAAAAACAGTAGACAAATAACATAAAAAGTATAAACTATAGTTCCAAGTGATGAGAATGGAGTAGTTGTACAAGTTAAATTTCTTAAAGGCCAGCTTGATCACCGTTTCATGAATTGAACAGAAATGTTACAGATGAAGAGTCAAGTTATGTTGTCTCCCTTAGGTTCTTTTAACCGTTGTGATAGTTAGTGCTACTTTTCAAATTAACAGAATTTAGAGTCAACATGGAGAATTTTTCTGTCTATTGAAAATTATCTTAACTATATTAATTGAGGCAGGAAGACATATTTGTGATAGGCCCATTTCCTAGGAACGTGATCCTAGACTGTTTAAAATGGACATAGTGACTTTAGCATTGACACTGAAGCATTCGCTGTTCTCTCTTATCTAAATATGTATGCTGTCTGAGCAACTTTTTCAAGGCCCTGCTGCTGTAACTTTCCATTGCAATGGATAGTACCTTTAATTGTGAAGAAAAATAACCTTATTCCCCTTAAAGCATTCTCATTATAGTATTTAATCAAGGCAATAGGGAGAACAATTCTAAAGTACTAGTACCCATTTCCCACCTCTGTGCTTGACTTAATGTAAATAAATGACAGTTTTGGAGGACACTGACTCAACAGAAAACTAGCTTCTACCAGTCCCTCACGAGGAATATTATCATTAACTTTCAAACTAGTTTTCAGTGAATTGCTGTATCCTGCCTACCTGATAGTTCCACCAGTGTACACAGAAATGCTATGACTTTATGATTTCTGTTGTTCTGTGACTACAAAGCCTGTAACCTGTTTCATACTGGATTCTTTTATTCAGTGCAATCTAAGCCCAAGCTCTCAAGATACAGCCATACCTGCCACCAATGGACAGCCTCACACTCCCTTTGAAGTGAGATGAGCCTTTTGAAGTGGCGCAATAATGATGCTAACTTTAAGCATAAGCACATATATGTGTTTTTGCTTCCATACTTAAAACCTTGAGGAGGAAAACATGTCCAAAATAAGTAGACTACATCATTCTTGTTAGTTCATTTTCTAAGTAGGTAAAACTACTTCAGTACAATTCATCCTTCTCAGAGACATGTAAAGAAGTAGTATTATCTTCACTGCTCACAATTTCATTAATTTCCAAAGTATATCTCTGATTTTTCAAAAGTTAGATAGATCCATAGAGTATGTAGAACCTCACTACTTTCTTATTTCCTAATTAGTTCAATTTTTCACACATGTAAGACATGAAATAAATTTGTTCTAAGCAAATCATTATAATTTTGAATATTTTCTTTATGTTTACTTGTTTTTTATTTTATAAAAGCAATGAAATTAAAATTTCATTAAAAATAAAATATCTTTGTCCAAACAAGTAATAACTATTGAAATTTTAGAGTTAGCATATGCACATTTTTCAAAAATTTTTATCAAAATGATACTGGGACCACAAATTTTGTCAGATTTCATTATATATACACATACTGTTTATAGTTTCAATAGACAAATTTCATTAAATAGACAAAAATTGTTTTATAACAAGGTTCTGCAGTGCTTTTTATACAGGGTTTACCCACAATGCAGCACTTTGATATTAATTAAAATACTTTCTTTCATTCATCTATGCATATATATTTATTTCCTTAGGAAGTATTTATTAAATGGATATGAAGTTCAGCATGGACAGAGCTCAGGCATTAGGACTCACATCTTCATTGTAAGACACAAAGAACCAACTTAAACAGCTCTGTACAGGTCCACTTGAAAACAGATGCCACAAAACAGTGCTGTGTCTTATGTTGGAGACACAGTTACACTGGTATACAGAGACACAGCTGATCAGAAAAGAAAGCCTAGAAAGATAAACCAAAGTTATAGCCCAGCAAGACTGAAAAGAATATTGCATTTGGTGAATTTCTGGAGACTTAGCATAAATAAAATAAGAATGAAAAAAATCACAGTATTTCTTTTGTACGTTTGACTTCCAAGAATGTTACTAAGTTATGACAGTGGAGATCTGAGAATTCTGAGAATAACATTCTTTTTGTTTTCAGGGCCATCAGAAGATTTTATAACTGGATTGACATATATGAAAGACTGTAAGTTATTAGTACATAGCATTTTTGTTTGTGTGTTGGAACAAATTCTGAGCTGCTATTCTTTTCAGAAAATGTTCACTAAAGGGAAGTTGTTATAGAAGACATTGAGTAGGATTTTCCCAAGTCTGGACTGATTGAGATAAGAAAAATATGTGATTTCTCGTCATATATATGTGAAGGAAGAGAGAAAGAAGACAGGAATGAAGAAAGCAATGAAAGAAAGGCAGGAAAGTAGGAAAGGAAGAAGAAAAAAAAACCTTCTAAAGAGAAGAGAAACAAACAAAAGCACTAGATTTCCTCACAATCGATGACATACTGAGCAGGTTAAAGAAGTTATGAATACAACTGCATTCATAAACTCTGTTTAATTACAGAAGATTACAGTATCTATCAAAATGTTAATCCTAAAATTCTTTTAATACAAAAACGTGTTATGTTCAAAGTAAAGGGAGGAGGTGAGACAAATGAAGACATAAATATATGTTTTAGGCTCAGACTTATATACATCAAACAATAAAATTATCTCATTCTCAGACAGGTTACTATACAATTTCATACTAAAGTGCTTTACACTGTAAAGGTTTTTTTTCTTTGAATTGATTTAATAAAATGCTATTTGGCCAACAACCAGGCAAGTTTAGGCCAGGTGACCAGACTAGGACAATTATGGGAAGAGAAAAAGCAGAGAAACAATTATTAGTGAGATGCAAAGGAAACAAGTTTAGTATCAAGCTTGAGCTAATGGCTGAGCATTAATAGGTAATAGTAAGTCTGTGAGTCAATAACATGGGAAGCAGCTTCCAGAAATGTGAGAGTTTCTGGTGGAACAGAAGCTTCTGACTACACTAAAGGCCTTTATTATTTAGGTCCGGTTACCTAGTATAGTGTCTTGCTTTCTAAACCCAAAACATAAGAAGCACAGGTTAAAGTGACACAGCAAAAGTGAGAATAAGAGGCAGAAATGGCAGAGGTTGTTAAATTATTAGATTGAAAGTTGAATAGAACTATAATTGATTTGTTACAAACTCTATTTGAAACCAGGAGCCAAAAATAAAAAAAGGCCAACACCTCTGTAAGTAGTGGCATGTTGGCTCATTTTCTGTTGCTGCTGACTTGGCATTTATAGGAAAAATAAGTTCAACATGCAATACTGCAGACTGGGAATTGACAACAAAGCATGAAGCTCATGTTAGAACACATGAAGGTTAGACACAGATAAGCCAATTTGAGGAAAAAGGAATAAAGAATACTTTAACATAAATGGAACTCACTTCTGCTATAATGATTTTGACACATTCATTGTGATCTGCTCTCATAATTTGTTCAATGGGGGCCGTCTCTCTGAGGAGTGGATCTCTGCCTGGTGTCCTGTTATGGCTTTCTATGATGGTCTCCATCTGCTACATATATCAGTGGGCATAAAAATAAAATTTAGAATGTGGTATGGAATTATGCTGGTCTCTCAAAGAGATAATAGTAGATTCTTTTCTCATGTGTATAAATTCACTTGCAATGTGAAGTTGGCTAGATTTTCTAGGACAAGGCAAAATTTCACACCTGCTAAGTAGACCTGAAGTACTATGAGGCAGCAATATACATTCACCAACATGCCAGCGCCACTTATAGCACCTATATATGATCTTGCTGATCATCATATTTCAGACATGTGGCCACAGGACTGAACTATTAACTGCTTCTTTTCTTTGACAGCTTCCACAACATTTTCTGATATTATGTAAGCTGGACCACTGGAAGAAGACTTTTAAATTTTGTCTTGCTCACATTATCCATGTTCTGTGTGCTGTGTGTTCCGTGTCTTCTGCAATATAGACTTACCTTTACCTCTGTGAAGCAGCCAAGTGCTATATCAATAGTCTATGTTATTTGGGAAGTTCGAACAATGATTTGACCATTTATTTGGAAAGAAGTGTCTAATATTTCTCTAGGGATTTCTTAGTCTATGGTAATTGGAGAAAGACTATCACCTCAAGTGGCATTAAATTGCCTTAACATATATAAATTCATAAATTTATTATGTAATTTTTGCAAAATATAAGATAATTTCTTGAGGTTTCATCAAACAATCTTGGTATTTGTCCCTTATACTTCTGTATTGGCTTCCCTCTCATCTCTCCAGCTGGATTCACTTTTCTGTTATCATTAACTTAAGTAATTTGCAGCTGAGGAATGAATAAACTTATTTATAGAAGTGCATGCATTTTTTTCATGCTGATTGTTTGTTACATAGTCATCACTGCTTACATTAACCTGCATATGCATTACTCATCTGTAGCATGTTGGATTGTATTGAAAGAGACTGAGACCCAAATATCAGGGAAAGGCTAAAATCAGAGAGAGGAAACACCGCAGTCAAATCTCACCCAGATATCTTCCAACTTTCTCAGCTTCGCTCTTGGTTGCTTCTGGTTGCTTCTGCCTAAACTGGTTTCCTACACCACCTAAAATACCCTTCTCTCCAGCTCTATCCCATCTAGGTTAAGATTAAAGGCAGGAGCTACTCTATTTAGTAGTCAACACTGAACTCACAGAAACACAGGAAAGTTCTGTTTCTAGAGTTATGTGATTAAGGGTGTTGGTCACCAATCCCAGGCTTTCTCTGTGCTGGGATTAAAGGTATGTGCCACTGAAGCCCAGCTGTTTGGCCTTCTACTCAAAAATCAAGAAATTTCTAGGCTATGTCTACCTAGTTTTAGACTGGGTGTTGATCTCTTGATACTTCAGGTTTTATTAAATATTTAACATATCACCACACTCACCTTTATAATACATGTATTATACTCACCAGTATAACAATTTTTATTTTATACAATTTTATCTAATTTGAGAAGCTTGATCACCAAGTCCATCATTTATTTTATTAAGTGCTTACATGGGTTATAATATTTTCATGTGAATGGAACTACAAAAACCATTATTAGAAGCCTCATGTGGAAATGCCTTTATGAACTGTGAAGGTAGTGATTGTGTATTATTTCTGTTATTATGCTTTTTAGATGCCTCATTTACAAAAATTATATAAATGGGTCTCATTAATCTCAAACCACATCATTAATATTGTTTTATACAACCACTATTTGTCTATGTTCTGCAAGAGTTTTTATTTTTCTTTTTTTGTGGGGGGGAAAGAATTTATTTGCCTTACACTTCCATATCACAAGGACAGGAACTCAAACATGGTAGGAACCTTGGCAGAGAAAACATATGTATTTTGTTAGTTGTGGATATTAGTTGATAAGGCAATGATAGCCAAGCTACATTCCATAGAGCCACAGAGGTTAGATATTGAGATACCTAAAGGATGTGGTTTGGTAGCAGATAGTTCTCATTAAAGAAATGGAAAAGATAATTATAAATTTATAGGTGAAGACTGGAATAGAAATATCAAGTGGGGAGATGTAGGAAAAAGTAGGATGAGAATGAAAAATATGACAGACAAAATTTAAGGGCCTTCTGAAGGATAGTATAGAAATCTCATAGAGTAGAAGTATTCTCATTTTCTCTCTCTTTTCTCATCTATCTATTATAGAAATATATAAATACATATGGTATAGATTTAGGAAGGTGTGTCTGTATATTTGATCTAAATACAATCACCAAATAATGGGTGACACATATTCTTGAATGGATATGTCTTGAACAAATGATGCTTGCAATCCCAAGATGGAGTATATCTGATTGAAGAGTTTGTCAAAGAAGTCCCATGAGAGTTCCCAAACAAGCCAGACTATTGCAAATACTATAGGCTTTGCCCCTCAAACTGCCAGGAAGGCCACATTGCTGCATACAACAACTGATAGAACTCATTGAACAGGTAAAAATTAAGCTGGTGCCTACATAGAACCTTCATTCCTAATATTCTAGAATGTTTGGTACAATAAGGTACTCTACATGGTACCAAAGGAGAAATGCAAACACTAACCCAAACACAAATCTTTTGATCTACAATGGTATCCTGCCTGAAAGATACAGTATTGTGAACAAAGCTTGTGAGACAAATGAACCATTATCAGATTTGGTTGAAAGCCCATTTCTTGAGATGGAACCTGTATACTCCTTGATTGATAAAGAATCTGAGACTAGATAGCCTAGGCTCTTAGAACAAAACCAAAAACCATTGTTCTAAACAAAACATATAGTAATAATATAACTTGTAATACTCATAGATAAAATGCTCAAAGATCAGTGCCTTATTCAGCCATCACCTGTAAAATTTCTTTCTGCAGTATATAGTAACAAATACAGACCTTTAGTACTAAAAGTGAAGTTTCTATCAAATCCCTTCACTAGAGGCTTAGGGATCTAAATGAAGGAGGAGGCTGAAAAAATTTAAGAGCCAGTGAGGATTGATGAAGCCAAAAACAAGGTCCTCTAAATAACAGAATCGATGCATTTATGAACTCACAGAGACTGAGGCAACATGTACAGGTCTACTGATATGTAACAGATGGAGGCCTAGAGCTGAAATGTGAAGTAGACATATGCCCCCATTCCTAACACTGAAACAATCTTCGATTGATATGCACTTTCAAATGAAACTATAGTTTGTTTTTTTTTCCAAGGAAGTTTCAATGAGAAAACAGATTATTCTTAAGGGTAGACTGTATGCCCAGCAGTAGACGGCTGACAGAAAATAAACTCAATGATAGATTTGGAAGTTTGTTACCTTATTATATCCTGTCTGGGATTTTTTTTTTTTTGCTTCTTCTAATTTTATAGTCATTATAAGGTTAAATTTATTTTATTTACATATTTTCTTCCTTCTTTTTGTGCTACAGGCTATTTTCATGTTCTTTGTGGCTTCCAGTTTACTGTTTCTATAGGATTCCTGAGTGCACATGACTAGACCACTGTTTATTTTGCCTTCTCTTAGGCTCATTTCCTTATGTTTGTGTGTTTTCTACTCCCTGGATATATTAGTTTCTATTTCACCTTGTTAAATTTTATTTTATATGCTTTAGATATAAAATAAAAAACTTTAGAAATAGTTTTGTTTTCTAATAGAGAGAGAATGAGGATGGGTCCTGATATGAGCCTACACATGGGGAATTGGGATGAGTAAGCAGAGGGGAAACATAATCAAGAGATAATATGTGAGAAAAATATCTATTTTAAATAAAAGAAAAAATAAGAAATTCTAATTAAAGTAGCAATATAATTTTATGCAGACTAATTTAAGTGTCTTGAAATTTGAATGGTTTTACCTGCTCAGTTCTTCAATCCCTCATCCAATAATGTTTGGTAAAGACTGATTTTATTCCATCTCTGTTATTCTTCCTCTTACAAAATAATTCAGTAAGTGGTACTTTCAAAATGACCTCTGAATTACTGATACACATTTAAGCACTGTTCATATTTTTTATTGCTCAGTATCTTACTAAAAGTCTTCTAAGAAATCTTCCCCTTTTCATAGGCATTACAATTCATTTATCCATTTGCCCTTGGAAGCTATCCTGATTTCTGGTCTGGATGGTTATGTATATGTGTATTATTAATGTTCCATTCAAGATTTTATGTAGATATATTAATTTTTTAGTTCTTTTACCAACAAGCAGAATAATAAAAATTAAAATTTATTATTTTATAAATAATGATAAAACCAATATAATGACTCAATGGAGTTAGGCAATTGACATTATGCTTGACAATCTGAGTTGCATCCTTTCAAAGCACACGATAAAATAAATAACAGATTATCTCAGGGTGTCATCTGAATAATGGTGTCATCTGAATCATGATGAGGCCTATACATACATATATATATTGAGTACTAAATAAATAAATTGATGTAATAAAATTTAAAAAATTATTAACACTTACTCAAGGAATATAAATATAATAATTTTAATATGAGCACTTATTATGAAATTATAATTGCTATTAATTCTTCTATAATAACTATTTCCATGTAATGTCAATGAAAATAACTACTTAATAATCCTACGAAAATATATGTATAAAGCTCACTTCTTTTAAATAATATTAAAATAATCTCTTTTCAATATCCATTCTTCCAAATATCCCTTTAATCAGCATTAAATATGATTGAATTTATTATGGTGGACACAAGGAGAATGGTTGGCTAAGGCATTTTCTAGGGCTGCCATCATCAAACTTATGAAATTATTATAACCAAGGTCTACAAAAAGTCATAAAGAAGCAGTGTTGAGAAAAATGAAGGGCCTTTGTGCAACTTCCTGTCCTATTTGTTCACTAGGAAGAGGTTGGGGAATGATGACTGACCTCTAAGCAACAGAGAATGGAGCTCATCTTTCACTTCTGAATGAGCTCCTTGCTGTAATTGATGGCATCTTCTGAAATGACTGCAATCATTAGGGCTCCAGTGACTGAATTAAAACAAAATGAAGGATGCAGATGGCTGTAATAAAGCAGGAGAATGCATTTCTTCCTGGTGACAGATACAACTGATCATTTTACAAGGAAGTGCTTTACTAAAAGTGTTTTGCCAATGTAGTTCTCAGCGAAAATGAAGAGTAATGTAAAAATTGGACAAGATGAAACTAGCTGTTTCATTTCAGATATTGACTGCACAAGTCACTTTTAATAAATCAGGTGCTTATTGTACCTAAGACAGCAGTTTGTTAATACCAAGAAAGAACTGTAAAGTGATCCACTCAGTAAGATAGTCTTTGACTATTGTATGACTTAACATCATTTTATTTCTTTTTGCTATATGCTGTCTAATTATGAACATGTGAATCATTAGGCATAACTATTTGGAAAAATTTTTATTTAAAACAACCCAAATCAATCATTGTTTATCATTGTTTTCTACAAGTGATCAAATTGTATGTGTTGTATGTCTTTTCAGAATAAGCACTCTCCCTAACAAATATTTGATTTTGCTTTGCCAGAGGAGACACTATAGAAAAGAAATGGTTCAAGAATTGAGAGAAATTTGATTCATAAAAGCAAAGCATCACTAGTTTTAGCACTCATAATGCAATTAATGTATCCTAAATCTTGAAATATATATTCAGAATGCTTAATGATGTTGAAATATACATAATCAGAAATCTTAGCATGCTACATGAAATAAAATGATAGGATTGAATATTCAGTTTATTAGAAAGCAAACATTTATACAATATGAGTAAATACAAAACAATGTTCTCAACACTTATCTAACAGCATTATATATTTCATAATCTTGAGGTAGAAGCATCAAATAATTACAATTCAAATAATTACAACACATACACACACACACACACACACATATATATATTTATATCTTAGTGGAAATTTTATTTTGGCTTCTAGAATTCCTTGAGATATAATTGTGGTATTCACAAATTTATAAGGATCTATAAGTTAATTTTAATTATTATTACTTATTTCAGAATTCAAATAGTGTTTCATATATTATTGTAATAGTATAATGTAAATTACATGTAATGTAATATATATTTACATTTTACAATGCTATTAAAAATAAAACATTTTTATTAAAAATTTAACTGGACTATTTACTTTTCCCTTTACTTTCTCATATTATAACAATGAATCATTTTATTTACCTAATAAATTATGTAAAATGTTAATTAAAAATGTGCATAAAGTTATGTAATTTGTATGTCATGGTTGCTTTTTCAATACAAGACACTAAACCACAAATTATATTACAACAACACACTTTAAGAAGACTAACCAAGGCAGGGGCTTTGGAATCAATCATTAAGTATTTCACAACATCGGAATGCTTATATTCTACCATTCATTCCTCTAAATGCAGTATTCTGTTGTGCAATGTTGGTGAAAAAATAAGATTGTTATCCTGTAATGAAAAGTTTTTTATCAGAATCGAGCAGTCACCTAGAGTCTTGATATCAGTTCAATTAAGACACTTCCTTATGACTTATGATCACCAAGGAAGGATGTCTCAGTATTGTTTAGAACTAAAAAATAATAATGTGTATTTCTTTGATTTTCAGTACAATCTCTTCATTATTCTTTCTTAGAAATCCATATCTGTAAAATGCATGTTATTAGAACCTTAAACAATGTTGTTTTAAGCAGATATTGTAGCAGGTGTACATAATCCCAGAACTTGTGAGGGAGAGGCTGAAAATGTGTTAGGAGTTTATGACTAACCCCAGCTACATAGAAGGTCTAAGGCTCACCAAAGCATCATGGTCTTTGTCCAAAGATAGGAAAAAGAATAGGAGTGTGTTTGTATGTTTCCAACACAAAGAATGTTTGTGTTTCACTATTAAAGAAAACCTTCTCTGAGCTTATTGTGATTATATATTCCTGTCTGTTGACTTGTCTTATCCTCTAGGCCCCCTCATCCCCTCTGCTTCTATCACCTAAATTGACAGAAGCTGTGTGAAGATGACAGACAGCACAGAGGAACTATATCACAGGAAAGTTGGTTATCTTTCAAACTTGTCAGCACCTCTCCAAGGATGAGCACATAGTGATAACTTTTGCAGAATCCTAGTTTCTTCTCTGAAAAAATTGTCCTCCATTTAATAGAGGAAGTTCTAAATCATGCCAGGTCCACACCTTACCAGCACATTGACCTTCACCACACTGACAACTGAAATGAGACCTGAAAGCATTTTAAGTCTAGAAACCTTTCTTGGGCCAAAGGTTAAAATGTTTTCTCAAGAAGTTGCCTAGAAATCTATACAATGTTTTTGAATTTATTTGTGAAATATTAGTTTGTCAAAGAGTGTAATCATAAGTACTACACTGGAAAAGTGAAGAATAAAAGTTTGGGTTTTTTTTTTCACTTTTAATGGTACAAGTTTCCAATACCCTTTAATATTTACTTTACATGAAAGGTATTTAACCACCCACTTGTGTTTAAGGTGAACAGGTCATAATTTAGTCCTTTCAAGTCATTACAGAAGCTGGACTTTAAAAATACCCTTGCAATAGAACAGGCAGAAATTGGTGAATATATCTTTGTTGTGAAAAATATTTAAGAACTCAAACCAGAAAAATACACTTCCCACATGAGCTTTCTTCCAAATCCAAATGTTCAATGAGTAAATCTCAGACATCTGACTTCTGCTCCAGAGAATATTGCCAAGAGCTCAAGAAATAATGTTTTGGAACTTTTATTAAAAATGACAAGTGAACAAACTATCAATTTTTAAAATAAAAAATAGCAAATTTGCTTTCTGGGATACATTAAAAATAAGAATCTCACAATTATTAGATGTACATTGATTAATAATAGAACCAACCAACATCATTAACAACGTGTCTTACATGCACATATAAGAAGTTATTTTTTTATCTCTAATTCAGTAAATATTATTTCACATATTCATGATTATCAAAAAAGAATGATTACACAAAATGACTGATGGAAACAGGAAATTACATTGGGTTTAATTGTGTAGTTATTGGTGTGTGGTGAGAGAAAAAGGAAAAATTGAGAGATCAAGACAGAGAAAGAGAAAGACCAGCAGCATAGTGATTGGTAGAACAAGATTAAGAGTTGTTGTATATTATAAAAAGATACTTGCTAATTATTTGCTAATAGGCTAAGTGTGGTTTCTGTCTATTCATATGTAGCCAGTAACCTGGACATTTTGCTTATTTAGAAACCTCCAGACTGGCCTCAGATTTACTATGTAGTGTAAGTTATACCTAAACTCCTGTACCTTCTGATTCTTCCATGCTTACATTATCTGGAGAAACTGAGAATTATATATAACAAATTTACCTATGAGTGTAGAAATAAACATTAAGAGTAGTATTGTTAGCAAACATGCTATGTTGATAGAGTAGTGGATGTATGTTCTCTTCCAAGATTTATGATTCAATAGCCCCAAATAGTTGTCTAGAATTGTAATATGAGGTGTGATTTCTTTATTGTTGAGCAGGACATTGTTTAATTATAGAGCTGTTAGTTCCCATCAAGGTTCAGGCAACTAGGGAAAGCTGTGAGTGGAAGAAAAAGTCGCCCTAGGAAAGAGAATACCAGTAGGTTATCCAGTAAAATGTCCAGCCTAGAAAACATGCATACAAGTAAGTTTATATAGACTAATAAGGTTTTATATATATATATATGAACATACTATACATGTGTGCAAGTAACAATGAGTAAGTTAAAAAAGAGAGAAAAGATGGTATAAAGGAGAGTTCTATAGAGGACTGGCAATAGAAATATGATCTGGTTATATTTAGAATCTCAAGAAGAAAAGTAAAACTTTTATAATATGTAATGGACTTATTTTGTAAAAGTATATACTCTTAAAATTATAATCTATATTTAATTTATTTTAAACAGCATCAAAGCTTAATCTACTCCTGTATATGTTAAAATATAAAAATAAGGCAAAATATTTAAGCTATGTGAAAAGTATTATGGTAGAAAAAATGTAAAAGTATCTTTATTATAAAGATGACTCCAAATATTTCTAGAAGTTATCTAAACATATAGAATTAAAACAAACATTAAATTGGCAATTGTGATGATGAATTCTCTAAAATGGTCTCATCCCTTCATACATTTGTCATGTATCATTCTTTGTACTTTAATTCAGAAAACATCAGTAAATATTAAGAGATTTGACATCAATGGCTCTAATAAAAAGGTTGTCTGTGTGTCTGGCCCCCATTTCTAAATCTAGCTGACTCTGGTTTGGAAAACTAAAAGGCATTCCGCACACAAAATTCAAAATGGATGAAATTAGAAGTTGAAAGAAACTAGCAGTAAAATGTGACAAACTATGAACTGGCATCAGGCCACATAATTTTAAGGAAGTGAATGCTTACAGAGATTTGAAGTCACTTTTGAAGAGGATAGCAAACCTTCAGAGGCCAGAAATTATATCAATTACTTGATTTCTCACTTTCAAGATGATAAGACAGGTATCTACTCTGTCCCATAGAGTAACATGCAAGAACTCTGGAATAATAAATGTATCCTGTCTGAATATGGCAAATGTTTGGGAGTTTGTTAGATAGTTCTGGTAGAAGCTTTAAACTACTTCTACTAGTGAACTCGATACCTCGTTTTTATTTTTTATTTTTTTTTTTAGTTTGTAACTATTTTTTTTTATTGAAGTTATCACTTCCCCCATGCCAGTATCTCCACTTGTAATAAATAACTTCAATATTAAAGTACATATGGCTTAAGAAAGCATGAAGCTGACTGAAACAGTCTGACAACTCCTTACAGCTCACACTGAAGTGAATTTTCTTGTTTACTAAGTGACCCAACCAGATTACATAAAATGATTTTTTCCCTTTCAAATCCCTATGCAATCATATGGAGGGAAGACCCCAATAGTGATACACACTGTCTGCTTCAGAGAGAAGCATTTCTAAGCAATAGAGTTCAAGGCCTCAAGTGTGTATTATTTCCTCAAAGCAGCAAAACTGTTGATGAAAGAAATCAGTAGCCCTCTTATACACTAAAGATAAAAGGGCTGAAAAAGAAATAAGTGAAACATCACCCTTTATAATAGGTGCAAATAGCATTAAATACCTTGGAGTAGCTATAACAAAGGAAGTAACAGATCTATTTGATAAAAACTTTAAATCACTGAAGAAAGTAATTGAAGAGGATATCAGAAAATGGAAAGATCTCTTTTTTATTCTTTATACTCTTGTAAGAGATGTCACAAGCCTTAATACTTCTGAAGGCTATTCTTAAAAGACATTCTGTTCCCCCAAATATATCCGTTCTCTTCTGGTTTTAGTGTCAATTTGTGGAATAAGGTTTTTGGCTTAGACTAGTCTCACAGTTCAGACTTGTCTGTCACTGTTTATTTGGAGTAGTAATCATAGTCTCAAAAAACACACAGACAATTACATTAATTTTATGTTGTTTGGCCTATGGTTTAGGCATATTGTTAGTAGATTATATTTTAATTTAACTCGTTTTTATTAATCTGTTTTGCCACATGGCCCATAGCTTACTTGTATTATTTTTGTATTTGTTGATTTTTGGGTGGCTAGATGGTGTCTTTTTCTGACTCTGCCCTCGATTCCCAGTTATGCTTTAATTTCCCTTGCCTACTTCTAAGATGTCTACCATAGGTGAAAACAGTCCCTTTATTGCATAGCATACAAAAGACATTCCCACATCATCAATTTCTTATTATTAGTTAGAGATTACAATTATGATAAATTTGGTTATGAATTGATGTAATCAGAATAGCAGAGAAAAGTCAATCTGTCAAATAAAGAATGCAAAATAGAGACACTTCTTAAATAATTATCATATGACCATGTGACTGTATGGAATTTAGTGGTTTTCTACATAGTTAGTTTATCAAAATGCTTGGACTATCAGTCTTGTGTATATAAAATATATTTGATTCCTAATTATTTACACTGAATAACAATTTATTCCTAGAGATTTAAAGCTCTGTGCAAGAGACCATTTCATCAATGAAAACATAAAAATCTGCTTTTGTAAAGAAAAATATATTTTTTAATAAAGCAATATACTGATTTATATATCCACAATTTGGACTGAATGATGATGAAGTAAATTATTAAGCTGATATATTAGCTTCATCTTGGTTGTAAAATTGTTAGATGCAATTGACTTTGTGCCAGTGAACAAAAATTTTACAAGTATTATTAAATTTGCATAGATTTTAAATAATATAACAATACTTCTTTGTAAAATATTTTTAAGAGAAAATTATGCAAAAACAAAACATTAAAACTTAAAAATGCCACATTTTCATATAAATTTAGCATGAAGCTACATAATCTCAAAATATTATTATATCTATAAATGATTTTCCAAATGGTGTTTTGAACTAAAGAGTTAAGCAGTGAGGGGGCCAATTTCACAGAAGGTAATGACATTTTATTTACATCTAAATTAGATATATTTTCTCTACTTTAAACTTTTAATTATGCATATATTTTATTTTTCTATACTATATTGGTTATACAGATTGAAGGCACAACTTTTAGTTTCCTAGAATTCTACCACTGTATTATGTCCCTAATCCATATACTCATAGCATATATTCTATCATTTGTCAACAATAACACTGAGGAGGTCAATTTTATTATAGTTTTTGGATTTCACACTATTCAATATTTTGATTATCTTTCTAAACTCTCCATTTGCCTATTCCATTTCAAACCAAATTTATTTCTCTCAGTTTCTACAAAATTGCACTGAACATTATGCCAAGAGGTTATTTCATTAAATTCAACAAGTTGTAAATTGTTATGAAGGAGATAAAATTATCTGAGCACAAAGGGATTGGACAGGCTTTGACTTCAGGGTTATTTCCTTTCTTCTATAACAAATCATGATTTTCTTCCATGGTTAAATATGTTAGTAGAATGTCAAGTATTTTAAAAAGCATAAAATAATAGAGATGATCAAACTCAATATATTTTCAAGGTTTTTGATAACAAGTTTAATTCAGTTACCAAATTATTCACTTTTCATTTTTTTATGTTTATCTTTTTTATTTAAAAAGCTTTTTCCATATCTAACACTGTTCCCCCTCCCTTCTCTCCTAACCCTCCTTCAGACTCCACTTACCCCTACCCCATCCATTCCCCAAAGGGGGAAGGAATTCCAAGGTAGATCAGTTCAGTCTGTTGTATCTAGTTGGGGTAGATGTGAGACACTCATCCCAGTATTAAAGCTGGGGTAGGTGTTCCTCTCTAGGGAATGGGCTCCAACATGTCAATTCATACACAGGAACATAGTCTGATCCTACTGCAAGAGGCTCCAGAAACTGCTCATGCCATTTGACAGTTGTCTACATTTGGAGTATATAGTTCCTTTCCATGAAGGTTCCTCAGTGATTGTTTCTGAGTCAGTGAGCTTCCAATAGCTCTGGTCAGTTACACTAAAGTTGATAGAAAAGAAAGTTGGAAATACTCTTGAATGCATTGGCACAGGTGAACACCTCATAAATATAGCATATAACACCACTAGCATAGAAACTAAGATGAAAAAATAATAATGGAATTTTTGTAAGTAGAAAAGCTTCTGCAGAGAACATGGTCAATCCGATAAAATGACAGCCTACAGAAGAATGGGAAAGATCTTCACCAACCCTGACAGAAGACTAATATCTAAAATATATAGAGAATTCAAGAAACTAGAGGTCAAAACCCTAAATAATCCAATTAAAAAATGAGGTTGGTGAGCTGATACATCAAAGACAGACTTCTATCTGAACCAGAGCAAACTCAAAGGTGAGAGAACCTCAACTTCTGGGCTACCTCACAGAGAATCCCTCTTTGATGGTTGGGTGTCTACCCAGGGTCCAGATCTCAGAGTCTAGGCTAGCTGACTGGTACTAGGCTAAAACTTGGAGGGTCCTTCCCCAGCAATACCTAGCAGAAGGTATCTATTTCATCCTGGCTCCAGCCTCCAGGGCAAACTGCTTCTTCATAGACAGACAGACAAATGCCTTTGAAACTCAGACAGGTATCCAGAGCAAAGTCAGAAACCATGCACACTCTATGGTCAGAGCAGACAGGAGATACACAAGTCCTCTAACCACAACTGACTAAGAGCTGACTAAGTGTGAACAACTGAAGCAATTGGCAGTCACCAGTACAAGAATACATTTAACAATAAAAAGAAGAACAAGGCAACACCAGATGAAAGTGGCAGCTCTCCAACACCAAGACCTAAACAGAGTAATAAAGAAGAAACAGAGGTAAACAACAGCAAAAAAAAAAAAAAACCTTTATGAAGATTATAGAAGCCATAAAAGAGGATATATAAAATTCCTTTAAAGAAGTAGAAGAAGTGCGGAGTCCCAGCTCACTCTGTAGCAGGCACAGATAAAGTCTGCCTGTCACTACACCCACAGCTGCTGCTGGGGGAATTTCCAGGGCTACCCACCTTGACCTCCAACTGAGCAAACAGAAAACTTCTGGGGTCTCTGAAGGACAGACTCAGACCTGTCCAGAGAGGTGACAGGAGGCACACAAGCCCAAGTGCCACAACTGACCTGGAGCCATCTAATCGTGAACAACTGAAACCATGGGCAAAAATCAGTGCAAAAACTTACATAATAAGACAAAAAAACAGCAAGGTAACTCCAGAAGAAAGTGACGATCTTGCAAATACGGGACCTGAAATGAGCAATGAAAAGAAAACAGAAGGAAGCAACACCAAAAATTCCTTTTTGATGATCATCGAAGCTCTCAAAGAGGATAAGAAAAATAGCCTTAAAGAAATAGAAGAAAATACAAACAAAAAATTGGAAGAGATGAACAAATCTATGAAAGAAACATGCTGCCAGGAACTAAAAGCTGAAATAAAAGCTGAAATAGAAGCAATAAAAAAGGCACAAAATGAGGCAAAGATGGAAATAGAAAACCTGAAGAAAAAAGCTGGAACCACAGATACAAGCATAACAAACAGAGTTCAAGAGATGGAAGATAGAATCTCTGAAGTGGAAGACTCAGTAGCTCAAATACATATATCAGTCAAAGAAAATAGTAAAACTAAAA